>VZRR01011200.1:2185252-2351412 GCA_013398015.1 Oreocharis arfaki | reverse complement strand
AGAGCCTGTCAGGCTATCTGCCTAGGGCAGAGCTCTGCAGAGCTGGGCCTTGCTTCAGCTACTCCGAAGCAAAATCTGTCTAGCAATGTCTCTGAATAGAGATGCAGGCCTGGGGACCGCAGCACCGGACTTCAACAATGGCTATTCCGAGGAAAACAGCGAGCTCCTCCAGCTGCACACGAGGTTTTATACCCCCCTCGCTCCTCCCATCACCGCCCCCAGTCCGCCCGCAGTCCGCCACAAGGTGGAGGATGATTGGTGAAGTCCATAGGTGATATAAGGTCTTCTGTCCAATGGCTCGTTTGTCCCTAGGGTGCAGTCTTTGGGGTGATGTCATGGGGATTTTCAGGGGGAAACTGACTCATTAAAATTCACGGTTTCCATGGAGCTAAGTGACAGGCCAACAGCTGGTTGCTAAAAATAGTCTTTTGGCCATGGGTGAGGGGTTTTTCTCCCTGGGACACAGCTAAACTTGGAGGATTTATTTAACCTTTGACAGGAGTTTTCAATCAAGAATAAACCTTAAAACTCTGTTTAACACTCAAAAACAGCACACAACATTTCAAATATGAACTGCAAATTCTTATTAACTTCCAGAACCAATTAACAACTTCATTAACTATGATTTTAACCCAAATCAATTAATATTTCATGGATGTGAAAGCCAACTCTTAATCTTATGTTTGACAAACGAGAAGCTAGCTGAAAAGCAAAGGAATGTCTCTCTCTTCCCTGCTGCAGAAGGCGAGCAGCTGGGCAGAGCCAGCGAGTTATCTCTGTTTCGAACATAAACTGCTGAAAGAATTCCACTGGCCCTCCCCCCTCTCCTGGAGCTAGCTTTAAAGGCACAGAACACGTCTGGCATAGGGCAGGCGATAGGGAATACAGTATCATAAAGCCACCCCAGGACAGTACTATAACTGTCCAGCCAGACTGGTAGCATTTCTGCTCGTATATCAACCTTGAACAAAGGAAGGACATAACTGCCTTTTCATTTGACCATTTGTATTTCATTAATCACAGTATCCTTATTATGCAGAAAATTAGATTGAATTACAGATTACACATAAAATTGAATTACATCTCAAGTAAAAATATAGATTCCCTAATAGTTTATCCTCGTCAAATGAAACAACCAGCAATTCAATGATCTCTTCTCTGTGATAGCCCTTCTAGGGACTCTTCACTCAAGGAAAAATGAAGTTCTCCACCCTTTAAGTGCCTGGAGCACTTCTCTGTAGAAGTACTAATCATTTCAAACTCCAGCTCTGCATCACAAGGAAGCTTAGGGTCCTCAAAACCATAACCTGACTTGGTTTCCTGGATCCATCTCTACTGCTAGATCAAGCAGAGCACTACTTTTACACTTACACAGACAAGTATAACTTAGACAAAAATTGCAAAGAAACCTCAGCATTTTTTTTTGACATGTCAAGCCTCTGTATGGGGGGCGGGGAGCATCTGCTTTACCTGACTATAACGCCAGTCCTTTCTCCTTCCTTTAGGGAAAAAAATGTAACGGAACATCACTTACTTCACAGGATTCTTTAATTAATTTTTGATTAAATTTAGAACAGACACTTTTATGTCCTTCTTTACATTTGCACATTTTGAATTTATCAATATATCACTCATATTATCTATATGAAATCCATATTTGTTTACAGTATAGCCTTAGGCAATATTTTTCACAAATCATTTGAATTTCCCTGAAGAAAAACTTCCTTTCACTATGGATTTATGCAAATTTTTTTGTAAGTATAAATAAGTATTCCTGGCCCATAGGTTCTCTGTTTGTGTGAGACAAACATTAGGTCTATGCATAACTGTGAGCTGTTCTGAAGATATACCTCCTCACCAGAGGGGATCTGGTTTCTTTGTCCCCCAAGAATCTTGCATTTGGGAGCATGCAGAGTCCTTATTTTCCCCATCTCTGTTTGGATTTGGAGGCCCTTTCTCCCCTCTTTGGCTCACTGTGTGGCAAGCAGGGCCTTGCTGGGGGAATTTTCCTGACTTTATACTCAGGAGTCTCGGGCTCACAGTTCTACACTACAGTGAACACGATGCTGATGGATTAATGATTGGAGATTATGATTTGAAGATCTTTTCCCACCCTAATGCATTCTATATTTCTATTATTCTTCACTATATATGGCCTTCATGCAGTTCACAGTGCCACAATATTCTGCATTCCCTGTGCATCACAGGGAATACTCTGTATGCACATCTTATGCAACACACAACCCCCTACTCCTTCTGGTTCTCTGTAGGGGTTCCTCCTTAAGCAATACCATGGATGACAGGTTTGCTATCAGAGAGCTTTGAGTACCCTTCATCACTTTAAGAGGTTTATACACACTTTAACTGTACATAACTCTCATCTGCAGTAAGTGCTCATTGAATGAACATGTCAGCATTGCGTGCAATGTGAATAAAATATTTATTTTGAGATGTGTAGAAGTTTCAGTAAGTCACTGTGAAGTTGAATCATATTTACTTTTATGTGTTAGGAAACCAGCACAATGCTTGGAACGATCCAAGAGTTCCACGGTGTGAGAGATAGGACTCGGCTGTGAAACTCCCCTCTCCCTGCAGCGAAGGTCTGATGGCTCGGATTACTGAAGATTACTGGCTCAACTGTGCTGAGGTGACAGGCAGTAGAGGAGGTGTCATAAACTATCAGGGACCCCTGAAGCACCCCCAGACCCATTCCTGAAGCCTTCCACCAGAGGACTGCCCATGAGCCAAAGGTTTTGCAGCAGATCCAGGGTCTGTTGCAAGAGACAGCGTAAAACTTACCCCACACACAGTGGAGGTATCTGGGTGATCCCACCCAGCTTGAATGTATTTTAACCCATCAGACTGTTTTGAGGGCTTCCTCCCTGACCCCTGATAGATCAAGACAGATCAAGACCATCACTTCAACTAGCAGCAACAATCAAGTCTCGTTGCAGATTCGTGGGTGACGATTATGTATCTTTCTACTCTCATCCTTTCTTTATCTTTCTTTTTTTTTGCCTTATACATTTTCTCAAGTAATACTTTTATGCTTTCATATTGATATATTACTACAGATAATAACCAAAATGGCTACATACCTGCTTTCCATTGCAACCAAATTGTTCTAAAATAGACCCAACACAAATATTTATATATATATTTACAAACACCAATTATTAGGTGTTGTTTCACTCTAATCTGCCCCAAAGGATCCATTACCAAGAACCTTTACTTTAACCCACCTTTTAGAGGTGGGTTACTCTCACCTTCATGGGGGCAAGGCATAACACACAGTACGTCAGGAAGTCTTCATGAAGTACAGATCTCCTGTTTGCTACCACTTACTTAGTAAGTGACCGTGCAATGGCTCACTCCACTCAGAAGCATTTGCAGGCTATAAAACCCAACTCTCTATACTTTCCAAAAGTCCTCATGGGGGCAGATCCTTTTGTGCAGAAGCAATAATTCCTTTCTGCCTTGAAAAATCTGACTCTAGGAAACAGCTCTTCTGCAAGTCAGATCTTGGTTGCATTGCTGCTCTCAGGAGTCCAGTAGCTCAGGCACTTTCTACATTATTGAATACACAAAAATTACAGCCCAGTAGGCTACAGGACACCAAAATGTCTCCTTTTACTTTAGTATCTGAAGCAATTTAGCAAATGATTAATGAGCAGCTCAATCATCTCAGCAGGGACCTCTGGGGACAAGGTGACGAAGGAGAGAAGACAGCTAGGTGGTAGGTTAGGGGGTATTGCTGCTGTCTACAGACAAGCCTACTACTCTGCTCATTAATTGAAGCCTTGGGCTCCCTGTCTCCATGTATGGCATCATACACAGGATTTGAACAGCTCCACTACTGAGATGATGTTACTTTCTCCCTTTTTTTTTTTCCTCTCTAAGTTTGCAATCAAACAAAATGACCACAATCATGGATTATGTTCAAAGCAGAGGTTGGTCAGAAAATTTTGAAAATATTCAAAATTCAAATCCTGGAACAACCATGCCCTTCCTATCCAATGACAAAATCACCAAACTTAAAAGAGGTAAAGGAAAGGTCTGACCCAGCACCCAAAACAAAAAGACACTGCTGCCAGCTATGTAACTACAAGCATCCCATAACCAGATGTTGTCCCAAGCAGAGCTGTGATGAGACTGATGACCTCATGACTCACTTTTTGCAAAACCTATCTAACACAGACAAAGCCTTGCAGGTATAGCGCATTTTATTGCCATCATGAGAAGTTCATTTCTGGCTCACCAGCAGTCAGGAGGACCACTATAAACTATAAACTCTGCCCCTTGATAAATGAGACTTGTAGCTGGTGTATTATCCTAGCTTATTGTCTTCAACAGTTCTACATGTTAATGAGGACTTTAATTGGGCAAGTAAAAAAAATTCTCACATCAAATATTCCCCTGCCTTTGTATAGCAAGACTGTTGTTCCTCACCAGTGCTACCTGCCTGTCTTGTCTGTCTGAACTAAAATTAGAGGAGCAAATGGAAGAAGGGTTCTGCTGAACTGTTACATCTTCAGGGCAGAATAGAAGAGACAGTAAAGTGCCTAGCACAAGAACTGCTCAGAAGCCAGCACTGCCATATGGTGGAAAATTATGTTGGGTTCTTTCTGGTTTGTTTTTTTTTTTTTCCATTCTGAATAAGAAAAATTGAATCAAAATGTTAACATTGCACTAGAAAGATGTAAATTTGTAATCAGCCCATTTAATTTCAAGGAAATGGACCCATTTTTTCAAGATATAGAAATATTTTTGTGATTTCATTCTCTCTGTTCTGTAAAATAAATGTTTTCACCACACAATTCTTTAAATGAGTTTGCAATAATATAGCAATATTGAAAGAGAACAAGAATATTGAATAAGAACATTGAATATGTTGATATCCTAATTGGTATTCATTACAGAAATGAGTCATTCTCAGTGATGTGGCAACTGCTGCTTGGTTTGCTTATTAACAGGTGGAACAGCAGCCAGTGGAATACAAGTTTGGAACTCATAATCCATGGCTGGTAATTTTCCATTAACTTTTCTTGTATTTGTATTGATAAAAAATACAAATATAATTCATAAAAATGCAGCAGGTAAGGCATTTTAATTTTAGTTGAAATTAGCAAAGCAATCTACACACTTCAGTGAACACTCTGAGTTTACAAGAATCTTTTATTTTTCTAAAGAAATTATGTACAATTTATTACATGTTGTATCTAAGATAATGTTAAATGTCATGTTTAAAGTGTAAGGAATAATAGATTTACTCAAATCCCACAGAATTTCTCTAGAATTTAGTGTTACAAAACAAACCCCTCTGTCTGTACCAGGATATCTCAAAAAGACACTACCTGCAAATGAGTCAAATACCCTTTTTGAAGATAATGAGCAGGACGTGAACTGTTTCTTGGAGCAGATTTCCCAGCTGTTCTGGAAGACCTAGTTAGGGAAAAAAATACGACTGCGAAAGTATATAGATATTGGACATATATCTCTACCAGACTTTGGCATGAATACCAACATCAGTAAAGTTGATAAAGACTTACTTGAGCGTCATTCACATTGTTCACCACTTCATTGTTCTCATCTCTCTGTCTGCTCTTTCTTGTCTATTTAACAACATTATAAACTATGGACTTGTAGCACATACCTATAAGTTTTTTTCCAAGACTGCTTCTTGTGTTTCTTTCTACTTCTGATTTATCTATCTGCTAATAAATTCTCATATTGAATAAAGTTAAACAGACTCAAATTTACTATATGGGGTCAGATTCTCTTCGATGTAATTCCATTTTCCAGCCCAACTGAAAACACTGTTTCTAATGAAAAAACTAATGGAATATTGTTTAAAAGAAGTGTCTGTGAGTGCAATTTTTTTCTGTACCATTTTTATGACCCAACTATCACTGTAGAGCTGGGTTTGTTAAGTTATCTAAATGTAAGGAAACAACAGGAAACTTCCACTGAAGCTGCTGGCTACTAGGAAAACATCACTAAAAGCGGTCCAAGTCTTATTTAAAATCTTTTTCAAGGAGATTTAGACCTAATTCTTCTTCAAATGATCCATCTAGAATTTCTCAGTTTCTTTTCTGTCTGCCATTCCTAAAGGTCATTTAGCGAGAAATTTTTCAAAAATAACGTCTTCTGTTAATGATGAAAGTCTTCCTTTAAAAAGAGACATCTGTCAGTAGTTTTGCCGTGTAATTGGGACCTGGAAACTACAGTCCTATGGCTGCTCCTTCCTGCTGCTCACTGGGTGACTTTACACAAGTCTCAGCATATCTGTTTCCTTAGCTACCCCTTTTTGTCCTCCCCTGCTAAACTGTGCTGTCATTGTGGCGAGGACTGTGACATACAATCCATTTCTATGGTCCCTCACACAATGAGAACTTGATCACAGGTGGGGTCTAGAGATGCAGTGTGGCAACACAAATAATAAAAGAGACCTTGAGTACAGGGGAGGAGCAGCAGGGCAAACTGACCTCACATTCTTGGAGAACTTATTATCATTTCCTACAAGAAATACAATAGAAATTGACTTAAAGAAGAGTCAGAACATCTTTATCTCAATTCCAACCAGTACTTTCTAAGCACAGGTCTCTGGCTGATATACTGAGAAATTTCTGGCTTCACCTGCAATGAGTTCACTGAGAGGAAATAAAGGAAGAGCAAGTTCTGAATTTGCATGAAAGAAAGCATTTCCTCCAGATCACTATTCCACCCATGACAAGAAGGAATATCTGAAGACCAGTCCTCAGGGATGTTAGCGGGACATCTTAAAGGCTGGACATCTTAAAGGTTGGACTCAATTACCTTCAAGGTCTTTTCAAACCATAGCAATTCTATTATTCTATGTTAATATTTCACCCACCTTGCCAAAGTCATTTGACAGTGTCAATGCCAGCTGGAACAGAGCTATTGGCAAATGTTAGTGGGTCCCTTGCATGGGATTTCAGCTGTCCAAGTGGTCTCAAGAAGAGGAGGAAGATGCACAAAAATATGCATGCAACAAGTTGGCAGCAAGGCAGAAGGAACCTGAAGCCATGCTGACATCATCAGTAGCAGCAAGGAAGAAACTTCCCATGATTACTGCTTTTCTCGGAAATATAAGATAATATTATGTACCTGCAGATCGTGTGAAGCCTTACAAAACACAGGTCTCTTAGTGTACATCTGATCCTGTTTATGGAACAGATGCAGCTCGTAGCATGCCTGAAATATGATGAATGCAAAACCTTTTCCTTCTAACTCTTATTGAAATTATTGTTCAAACTCACTGGAAGATATTGAGTTTACACAAATTTCAAGATCAATTTCAACTGAAGCGAGAGGACTGACATGACCAGTAGAACCCACAGCCATAGCACCACTGATAATACATCCCTCTATATTATCTGAGTTGTCTTTTGACACATTTAGCTAATTTAAGTGTTGAATGCCACATTTAGGAAGCAAATGAACCCTCTGTTACAATTATTGTGATCCAGTACATTTTAAAAAAAAAAGTTTTTGAACTTTGTAATGAAACAGATTTGGAAATAATAATTTTCCCTTGTCACTCTTTCCATTATTAGAAATGCTTCAAGCCCGTTTTTTTTTTCTGCAAGTGAGTCACCTAAGCCATTTCTAAGTGCTGTAAAGTATCAGGAGAACAGCACCACCACAACAGACACGTGTTACAAAAACCAGTTAACCAGCTTTTCTGATGTGAACCCAAGATTCACGTGCAGTGAAGTACATGTGCTCAACATTTCTATTTCTGCACAAAACTATAGCTGTTTTGCATCCACGAGTATTTTAGCTTCATGAACCACAGGAGGTTTACTTTGACAATTATAGATAGACTCACATGTCTTAATGTGAATGCATTTTCCACCAAAACCAGGATCTATTTTGTTATAATTTGACTGCATAAACCACTATAATATTTTTCTGAGCTAAAAGTAAAGGCTTTTCTCAGAAATCTACAGTTGTCTTTCAAAACATCCTGCATTATACACTGGTATACGGTATAAAGTAATTGTTTAAAAGCATGGAACAGCACATCAGTGATTCACTTATCAGTGTTTCACTGCAACTATAAAGAGATAAGTATTTGCTTAAGAAACTCATACTATAGCTTTCCTATCTGAAAGAATCATCTAAACCTAAGAAAATATGATTTTGCCTAGAGATAAGGCTTCTAATTTTATTGGCCATATATATGTAAAAACAGCCAACGACCCCGATAGTCACTGAATTTCAGGCCTTGCTTGTGACGCAGTGAACACGGGCAACTTCATTTCACGCCTTTAGGTAACTGCGGTGCACTTTAAATATTTTTAAAACACTTCCATATGTGTAACTATTGGTAAACATATTTTTATTGAGAGGTCCCCCTTAAATTGAAAAGTAACAGCAACTTGTTTTCATTTAATTGACAGCAAGTTATCAGTGGCTTTAGATACACAATGGAAGATCTCCAATAACAAGACCTTTTGAAATAAGCTTTAGCAATCTGGAAAGAGCAAGTTGAATCTGTCAGCATGCAAGCCTATAATGCTCCAACTGTATGCAGTCCTATCTTAATATTCTGCTAGAATTCAGATTGCAAGGAAGGGATGCATCCCATATGTGAAAGAAAAAGCCTCCCAGAGACCTGGCCTTTCTTCTTTTCCCCATGGTGGAAGGGAAAAGACTCCTCTGTGTGTCCTGGGCCTTGCATGCAGCCCAGCAGAGGTATTGCTGCCTGCATCCCCTCATGAGAAGGCGCAGGGATTGGAAGAGCATTTCCTCCTGAGGGCATGCACACCATGTCCTCCCCACACAGATGTTTCTCTGCACATGGATACTTATGCTCTCTTCAGCATAATTCTCTCTCTCTGAACATGGTGCCTAAATAAGCACAGCTAACCTTCAGAGCTCCCTTTCCAGAAAACAAATATACACTTTCATGATGGAGCAGATAATTTTAATGTTTTTTCAGATGGGAGAATGGAGTTCAGTTTATCAACACCAAAGAACAGAGCTTCCACCTATTGTACATCTCTTTCCCCCACTGCCCAAATAAAATGCACACCCATAACCACAAAGAAGAGAAGAGGCAAATGAGAGAGAGAGACCTGCTCTTCCCAGAGATGGTTCTGACTCTTTGTCAACCAAGGAATCCTTTTCTCTCACAAGGCTTGGAGAGGTTTCCTGGCCACAATCCTATTGCATCTTGGAGCAAAGCCACCAAGGGCATTCTCCTTCTCCGGCCACCTCCTCCATACAACCCTCCTGCCCAGATTTCCAGGAGGAACAAGGACCCAACTCACCCAGGCAGGCTGCTGAGCCGGACAGCATAAGCCCCAGCACTGCACACATCATGCCAGCACTGACCCACCATTGCCTGCTGCTCTCTTCTGAGCCATGGCAGGCTCCCTTTTTTAACATAACTTGGTTTTAAGGTTATCTGTTCTATGCTGGCCAGTGAATCCAAACTGTATAAGCTACAAACTAGTCAGAACAGCTGGTTTGACTCCCAGGGACTAGCTACAAGGAGTGACAATTACACAGTCTTAACGCACAACGTGTGAAACCACAAGAATTTTACCTTATAACCTAAAAAGAGGTACTGGAGGAGACCTGGAAGAGAACAGATATATCCATAGGTAGCAATCACAGTTAGAATATTCTGATTTCGCTTTTTTGACAGTATAAAAAATTTTGACAGTTTCTTGCTGAAATTAGAATAAACTAATTCAAATGTAACGGGAGCAATGACAGGAAGTTAATATATTGGATCCTCTTGTTTGGAAATGCAATCTTTGAGTGTATCACCTAAATATCTCTCATGAATTTGAGTAACTATGCAAAAAACAGCTAAAAAACAAAGCCTAACTTAGTCACTAAGCCACAGCTTTTCAGCAGCCAGGAAAAGGCTTCCCTAAATTAGTCTTTTGTGTACATTTCAATGAAAGTTAGACACCCACATGCCAGTATGTGTGCAAGAGGAGGTGACAGCAGTAAAGGTAACATCAAATCAGCAATACTGTGAACCTTCATAAACCTTATGAGTTCTGTCACAGTAATATCAGGTGGAATAGGACTAATCCTGGCTCTGGCTGAATAGTCCGGGGAGTCCTGCAGGTAACAGGATGAAGAACCACCAGGTACACGGATTTTAGCTGACTCAAAGATATTCACCCAGGCAGCCCCTGAAATCATTCTGTTTCCTTCTTCCTTTGACACTAGGAAGATTTATAGGACATGTTTTCCCAATAATGTTCAATCTTAAGGTGGCAGTGAATTGACTTTACTCAAGTACAATACCCTAATGTGATTCCTTCCTCAAATGCCAACATCAGAAGGAGGGGTTAAAAAGCAGAGTCAGCAACATGATTTCAGGTGAGCACACATATATGCAGCTTTAAAAAACCTTAGGAAAATTTTAAAAACCAGCTTTATCACCCTAGAGCAATATTGCGCACACACAAGCTTTGCTTTAAACTCCATCTGTCACTACTTACTGTCTCACACGCTGCTAGTGCTATCCAATACCTTGCATCTGAAAAAACCTCTGGTATTTTTTCACTTCAAGAAAGATGCTAAGAAAGGGAATTCCATTTTTACACTGTGTTGTTATAGAAACAAACTTTTCTAACAGTGCCCCTTTCCACACTCCAGATCCCACTGCTGTTTCAAACAATAGAATAAAAATGATAATAAAACCCCCAGAAGTTTACTGTTCAACAGCCACCTCATTATCAGGTGTTTTGTTTTAATCATTTCCCTCAGACTGTGAGGAGAAAGCACTAAGCACTGGAGTTGTAAAATATCCCTGAATTATTTCTCTACCAGTAACAAAAGGAGTGCTATTGATCCAATTTTTTATGGATTGCTAATTTACAGGCTGGTTTAATAGGAAGAACAGACTGTAACACACAGTGGTGACAGGACCTTGTTTATCCATGATCTCCTGCACTGCTGCAATCTCCAACGGTGTATTATGGTGTTATTTAGGTTCTCTTAAGCGACAATTACTCTGCCTAGAAATGCGGAACAGGCACACCCGGCACGTTAACAATCCTTTCTCTCAGAGGTGATAAAGGCAATCTACAATCTGGTGAGAACACTGTACTAAAGCATGTGATGGTCAGATCTGGGAAGCTGCTTAGTAAGTTCAAATGCCAGCAAGGAAAGGAAAGAACAGAGCAACAAAGCAAGATGGGCAACTGACTTGTGGCATGCGGACAGTAAAGATGGGAGAACAGGAACTGTAGTCTGAGCAGATCTTTAGCAACAATATTAAGGAAACAGTCTCCAGATCACATAAAACAAAAATGAAGAAATGAGATTGAAGGCAGCAGAAGCAGCACAGCATGGGAGAGATATATAATTGAGAGATCTTCTAGACAAAGTCCTGTCCTCCTTCAAAGAAAAGTTAACTTTTTTCTGTTACCCTGAACTTCTATATGGTGGAACAGTGATTTTGCCAATTCAAATCTCATCTCACCCACTCTCTTATTCTCCTGATGCAGGATGATTCTATCAGATACAGAGAAAATGTGCTCAGTGAGGAAGCAGAACCAGGCCACCTCCACCACCAGGATGTCACACAACCATTCCTAATCATCAGTATTTTTCTGAACAGACATTTTACCAGAAGAACATATTCTTGCCATTATCTATGCAAGTGGTCATTGGCCTGGAAATAACAATGCAGATACAAAAGTGTGGAGTTCTATCTTCCCCAACACAAAAGAAGCTGTACATGTATTCTCACTGATTCATGACTTCACATGGCAGTATTAATTCTGCTTTTAGCAAAGGGGAAGCTCCTGAATCCTGACCCTGAAAGGGAGGAATCTTATGTAAGGTAAATAGTTATTTGCACAAACCTCACATTTACTTACCAATACCAAATAAATGTGCTTTCTTTCACTATCCTACGTTGATCTTTTCCATTAGAATCAAGGAAACACATATGTAGAACATTAATTTTACTCAAGGATCAGTAGTGAGTTGGTATCGTCATCCAAGCTTAAAGAAAAAAAGTGTTTCATAGCATCTGGACAAAAAATTGAAATGCTTCTAAAAAGCCAAGATCTGTTGCTGTTCTGCTACTGAATGTATTCATGCTCCTCAAAATAGATACGATGCTCAGTTTGGTTGGTGTCCACATCTCCCAGTCATTAGATACTGCTGTGAGAAGTCTGCATTTGTAGACATAGCAAGAGTTATAAATGCCTTTCCTAAAAAATGTGTAATTTTGCTACAATTTTTATTCAGATCTCAAGACTGACAAGATCCAGGCATGCTCAAGATCACATGACCAGAGTAGTTTGAAAATAGTTATCAAAACTGGTACATTGTGATAAGTGAGGAATTTAAGAAAAAAGAATCTTAAGAAAAAAGAATAACTGCATGAAGAATTGTATATCGAAAGAGAGAAAGAATCAAAATAGGGAACGTAAGTCTTCTCACTGATTTCAACACACTGTGTGTCAAGGTTTGATGTCCAGTTTTAATGGTCATCCTTACCTACATCGAAGCCTACCTTCCTCCAACAATAGTTTTACTGGATTTGGTGGAATTACCACAGATGTATTCCATATTCTGAAAATTGGCTGCTATTGGAGGTCTCCCACACATCTTGACTTTTTTTCATGTTATTAGCTTTCTTCTTAAGTTTGAAGGTGAACTCAAAAACATGCCTTTCAGCTTATCATGTCAGTAAGAGGAAGGGCCAAATGCTATGCCAGAATCCAAATTACATTGGCTTTGAAATTTAAGCCTGTACCTATCATGAGTTTTATCGAAAAGCTTCCTAGTAATCAATTGTCTTTCCTTAATTTCATTTTAACTGTCTTTCCTTATTGCCAGTGTATTTATTTAAGATGGTCCTAGAAAGAGTTGCCTATACAGTGCAAATGAAAAATTTACTCTGCCTTTGGTTCTGGATATTATCATATACTTAGGTCACTGATTAGAATTTAATTTTTGTAGGGATTTAAATGCAACAGACTCACAGTTCATTGGACGAAAGCAGTTTATCACAGATCAAAGCAAATACAGAATGAATTTCTAATATTTTACATAGAAAAAAAAGAGAATTAAAAAAACGCTCAGCTGTGTCATAGGTGCAATATACTGAAGGTTTGACAACATCAGGGCATGCTAGCACCAAACATTTGGCATAGCCAATAAAACTGAGTGTAGGAATCTCATTACATTAAAATTTCATATTTCATATTTTTTATTGAGGTCTTTATTAAAAAAATAAAAAATAACTTACGGAGCTAGACCAAAACTTCATAGTCACATCTTACAGAACATCCTCTTTACTTACAAACATCTGCCAGAGCAGAATTACCCTGAGCTATGCACAAAGCACAGAGCCACATTTTGTCCATCTGCTATTCCTATGCATGTGAGGGCTGATTAATCTCACCAAATGCAAACAGGCTGTGATGTAGCATCCATGCTGTTCACATTCCTCTAGGTGCTGCCAGGGCCTTCATCCCAGCAGTTTTCTGTGACCACAGCATGGTTTCCCAACTAATCAAACTAGAGGAACAGATACAGCTCTTCTGGATTTTGGTATTAACATACAAAGGCAACAGGACTTCATTATCACAGATGGTTTGTTCACTGTTTGTACAGATGCTGAACCTGTTCCTTTGAACTGAATAGCTGTTGTGTTATCACCGTGAGAAGATGCAAGTACACAATCAAGAAGAAACAAGTCAGTGTGATCATTTGCTGGTCCCATTGGTTGCTAGGAACAGGAAAAAGAGAGTTTGTAGATGAGAAGGCATCAAAAGATGCAAGATAATCTGCTCGTTGGTGCTGCATTATGTTTTTAGAGTTAGCTGTCATGGCTGGTTGACTCTATTATCAACAAGTAGTTTTTTAGAACTTAGCAAAACCCTAAGAAAAAAAGAAAAAAAAATCAGACAACATGCTTTGTCTAATGATAAGAAGCCAGATGGAAAAGAGCTATGATAACAAGCATCTCATAATCTCATTATAAAGAACAAACCCTCTGTTGAATGCTTGTGCTCCTTAGTCAATGGACTCTCATGAGTCAAACAGGCTCAGGAACAGCAACTGAATGTCATCAAAATTTTCTGTTCCAATTCTCATAGACAGATTGTTTTTCAAAGTGTCTTAAGATAAATCTTTTATTTCTCAAGAAAGATCTTGGCAGTAATTTGGGCCAATAATAAACAAGCCTCCACTAATTGTATTTAAAGACAGAAGAAAGATGTTCGCATACTAACTTGGCTATGCTTAAGCAGCATGAAGGAACAAAGCAATAAAAACATGACTACACTATTTCTTTCTTACAAATTTCTTCCAAACACAGTTTCTTTGTATGAAGAAGCTTGTTGACCTTCTATTTAGAAACTACTAGGTGAGTCAAATTTAAAATTTTTATGAAAGCCTCCTCAACAATTTTGTTTCATTACAGAAGAAGCTATTCTGGAACTGAATACATTGAACTTGAGAAGAAACACCACAAACCTATTTTTTCCTTGACACCTCATTACACTCACAACCAGAATGGCAATAATCAGCACTCTGCCTTCTCATTCCACCTGGAAAGAATTAATTTATGTGCTGCTCTGTGAAGTTATTACTGGCAAAAGAAACACGAATGACTAAACAGTCTTTAAGAGACCTTAAATACACAAGAACTGCCTGCAATAGAAGGAAAAATGTAACGGACCATGCGAAGAAGTTCAGTTTAACTACAGGCTTGTTTGAAATCTCACCAGTGTGCAGTATTCATAGGCATAAACATAGATTTATATGAAAATATTTGACTATGAACTTGTTAAATCTCTAAAAAGAAGAGAAACTGACACTACATACGGCAAATGAAACTGTGAATGCAGAATAACCTTGTTTTCAAAAGCTAAAGAAAAACAAACACTCTTTTTTTTTTTCACCTGAGCAAACAGCTATGAGAACAAGACAGGGAAGTTTTATGACGAGGTGAATCAACAAAGGATATCCCCAAGTAGAACACAGGTTGTGAGTCCCTGTCCACAGGAACTTGGAGAATTTGAAGGGGCAGTCAGATGAGATTCAGTGAGCACACTATTGCCCCTTTCAGACCAATGGCATATACAATTTATAATATATAATTTATATACCATTTATCCTATATTTTATTTTAGTCTCACTTGTCACAATCAAGAAACTTACGAAGTTTAGTCAACTTTGACCTCTAGCCTATCACAAATAAAGTTTATTTGAGATCTTGTGTCATTGCAGGAACCGTGATAATACAGCTTAGCTTACAGTCCATCCACAGATACTGGCAAAATCTTAATGGAAAGGAAAAAAATTTGCACTAACTTCCACTTCACAGTTACATAAAGTCCATCTGTATTTTGCAACATGACTGCTTAAAATACTGTAGGAGTTTCATGCCCAGATTAATCTAGGACAGGCAAGTAAGGCCTTTGATTATTCAGAAAATGGCCAAGTTTTGATATCATGTATAACTAGACAGAAGAAACATTTTCTGCAGAATTCAGAGGATGATATTCAGTGGATAAATAGATAGGGACCTCTTCTACTTATCACCACAGCTGTCAATTTTAACACAAATGAAATACAAAAAATGACCAAGAGCATCAGAGAAGCCACATGAGGTAAAAGAAATCATGCTCATGTCTTTGTCAGCACACTTTTTTCACTTATGGCCTATTCTGCAGCAACTGCCCTGCACTTCCACCTTTGCTCTAGGACGCAGCAAAGCAGAAAGCTCACAGACTTCCGACACTTCTTTTGTACCTCTTCTTTGAATACAATACCTTACATTCTGTATGCTTGAAACCAAGATTCAGGTAGGTTGCATGATTTATAGACATACAAAATTCAAGTCACAATCTGGCCCTCAAATACGATTAAATAGTCTCTGAAGCAGAGCTCCTTTATATAAGACATTTAAGATTGAATGAGAATTATCACTGGAGACCGTATGGTAGAACAAACTTGTGTCCTGATCAGGCTGGGAGGAAGGGAGAAAAAATATTAATGTCCCAGTTAGCAAGAATACACAATGATTTCCAGCAACAAATAAATCTGGCATTTCATGAACGAAAGTAAGAAATTCACAAGGGAACGGCAGAGAGGCAAAGATTCTAACAGTAGAGAGAAGGAAGTGGCTGTCACGCAAATTGTGGGAAGGGCACATAATACTCCAGTGAATTATAGTGCAATGTGTTTTGTTTCTGCTCAGCACATTTCACATGCCCTTCCCGAAAACAAAAAAAGCACTGCTCGGTCAAGCACTGGAAGCCAATGAAAACAGGCCAGAGTTGAATACTGTCATCCATGTAAAGATGCATTACAACACGACAAGCATCCACAAGCAGTGAATTTGTAATGCAAAACCAAATCATAATTCAAGGCCTGCCCCAGCATATTTCAGGTTAGAACTTGAAACTGTCAGAAAGACAATTGTTCAAAATTTTTCAATGCAGAAAAAAAACCCCAATTTTGAAATGGGGTCATAGGGGTAGACAAGGTTGAGATGATGTGCTGCTCAGCTGTAAGAAGCACCTTTCACCTTAGTTTCAGAGATTTAATGGGCATCAAAGACGAAGAACACATGCAAGAAAAGAGATCCATGACTGAAAACAGAAAGAATGAATAAAGGTTAGTTACGACATTTCTCTCAGGTTAAGGCCTTATTCAGAAACAAAGTAATGTGGTGTTGAACAAAACATTCTAGGCTGAAAGACAGGCAAAATACAGGCCGTGATTTGCTGTGAAAGCATCATGCACAACCTTGCAGTCTCTTTTGATCTATGAAGAGGTTGTCTCAAGTGAAATGACTTTCAAAAGAAACTCACAAAACATAAAAACCAGTTCCATAATTGCCCTTCTTATCCATATGAAAACACTATTCCCAAGAAAGGCATAAAGCACAAAATAAAAAGTTCTTCAACATTTTGTAAAATCATTAACATTTGTTCTGATCAGAAATTAATACAAGAAAAAAAAAATGTATAACGGAAACATATAAAAGAAGAAGAGAAACAAGCCCTTCCAATCTCCAACTAAACAGCATGGTTTATCTGGTATCACCAATTAAATTGAAAGTGAAGACTAACAAAAAGTGTATTCTCTGGAGTTTTTAAAGTATCCCATATTTAGTTCAGATGATATTTCAGAATACTGATTATGGATCATTATATACATCCATAATAATTCTGTAAAGAACGCTTGAGGCAAGAGACCAGAAAATGTCCATTGCTTACAGATAAACACATTGGACTACAATGAAGCTCTGACCCCTAAACTTCATGTTTCCTGAAGAAAAGATTCTAAGAACATCGTGTGTTTCTCTTGTGAATCCTGATTCAAGATCTTTCTGACTATGTCGGTTTGCTGTGAATGGGCAATTCAGACCACTTAAAGAAGTAGCGTCAAAGATACCTGCAAAAGTGGTTTTATCAAAATATTATGCTATAAAACTGAAACTTAGCAACATTTGATGGCAAGGTTCACTCTGTTATGGTACTGCATAAAGGATACAACAACGATTCAAAAGTACTGAGGCAGAACCAAAGCAACCAAAACAAAGATCAAAGTTACCAAGACAAAATCTTAGTGCACTTTAGTACGAGGCTATGCATGATGGCCACCACCTACCAAGGAATTGTCTGGCTCTCAGCAACCTTGAGAGGCTTCCCAGCTCAAGGGGAGCTAGCTGCCATGGAGCCAGGTTGTTCAGCAGGGAGAGCTTAAAGTTTAGTGCCCTTAGGCTGTCATAGTTATGGTGATGAAGTGGTTGACTCATAGTCAAATTATATACCATGGGAAAGGTATGCATGAGACTCCTTGTACCCACCACTTTCTCTGCCCCTTGATAAATGAGTCTTGGAAAACCCACACTCTATTCATGTGTTAATCGCATGGTTGGTGTTCCAACCTCATGTGCACTGATGCTTACTGGGCCATTCTGCCTCTTTGTGGGTCTTGAGAGAACAGATTGGAACAAGAGGAACTGTTGGCCCATTTAGGGCTCAGGCCTTTCCTTCCTTCGGGGAACGAAAGAAACCACCACTAGTTCAGTTTAGGAGTCGAGTGCATCCACCACAGTTTCTAGGCTTATTCTTCCAATACATTCCAGACCAGGTACAAACCTCTCCCAGCTGAAATCAGTAAAAGTTTTATTATTAAATTCAGTCATGCAAAGACTTGAATAAAATTATATGGAGAGTAACATTTACTAATTTTTTTGTTTATTACTTGACTCTTCAACCTGCCATCTGAAGTAAGTTATTCCTAACATTCAATAAAAAGGAAGATTCTTCAAGACTTATTTCAGCACCGTTCTGCTGACAATGGAAGAAGTAATAAAGAGACCAGTTAACTCTCACAGAGACTGGAGAGCCACAGACTGTAAAGTGCTAAAATCCTGGGAGTATTTGTGTGTGTGGGAGCAGGCAAGAGTGGGTTACACTAAGGAGGTTCAATGTTGAATGCCTGCAAAAGTAATTTGTAACATAAAAAAGCAGTTGATTTTTCACAAACACTTTTTCTAGTAGATTATGAAAACACCCTTTTCCCCAGAACTAAGTAAAAACAATAAAGTACAGCTGCATTTGAACATGGGGAAATATACTTTATCTGTTGAAAACAATTATCATAACTAAATTCAGAAAGAATAATGCTCCTTTCCACTGCTGTAAGAGGATGCTCTGATGGCTCCAGAGTTACTGGCAAACATGTAATTATTGAACCACTGTATATATTTATATATATATATATATGTAAATAACTTCCTACCGAAAACCTTTTTACCCACAAGTAGAAAAACGTCGTGTCCGTACTAGGTAAGACCACCTCACCTTCCCTTTGATCCAACTGACTGTTTCATTATCTGTAGGGAGCAATGACAGAGGGTCAGACCTGCTCTACTGGTGCAAGAATACTCCCCCTTCTTTCCTGATTTTCCTTTCACCATCCTCCTTTCTCCATAATGTCTCTCCCCTTTTCATTTTCTAAGAGGTTTTGTTTTCTAAGGACTCACAGATCTTAAGGAAGATCCAAAAGACTAAATGGTGATACACTCTTGCATCAAACAGTGTCCCTTTCCCTGATCCCAGAGAGCTTGCAATACAGCAGAGCTATGAAGGACTCACTTCAATAAGGGCCATCTGTCACAAAGCAGTGACTCTGCTGCCGACTGCCTACAGCAGAAGATTGAAACCAAGCAGGAAAAAACCTGGAAAAGCCACAAACCTGAGAGGGAATGAGGAACTGTGAAGGTGCTCCTATATCATATGCCTGGCCAAGGGAACTCCAGCCCTCTTAGTGGCCCTGGTAAAACTGTACACACACGGTGACAGGAATAGCAACATACACAGTTGTTCAGCAAATGGTACCAAGAAACCAAAATAGCAATGCAAGGCAGCTGGGGAGGTTGTCTCCTTCAAAAAAATACTCCTTTTGAAGGGTATTTTTGGTGGTAAAGAATGTTTTCACCAACAGATTTCTGGCAGCCTTCAAAGCAAGACCGTGTAAGTAGGGCATGGGCTGAAGCATTCTTGTGTTCCAGTAACTCTCAACAGCTATGAAAGGCCCCTGGGCAATAGGCAGCTGGATCCAACATACAACAGATTGAGCCTTCAGAGGAACCTGACTAAACCCCCACTACCTTTTCATCCATTAGCCTATATATTATTGTCCCCATATAGGCACATACATTTTTCCTTTGAAATTATTTCTGTTTATGCCATCCTTTGCCCATGGGTTTGTTGGTTTTTTTTGACCATTAAAAACTTTATTAAATCAGTACAATTTTTAAAAAATATTGACAAAACTTCCCTGAAAGGCTTCATTTAAGCAGTATACTGCAATTGAAGACTGAAACACTGAAGAGTCAAGAAGCTAGTGAACCACTATTAAAAAACTGTCTGGGTTTCCAAAAGTGATTAGACCTAATTGTCCTTTGCATATCCACTTTCTTCCTTTTCCAGTTACTGATTGCAAAGTTTCACTACGAAGGGCAACAGAGTTTCTGCTACAGTCCTTTTTTTGTAAGAATACAAATAATACAGCTGCCTAAACTCAAAAACACCGTAATGACCCTAAGGTGGGACTGCTTCAGCCTTCCACTGGCAGTGTTGTACTTGACTGAAAGGGAAGAGCAGAAAGAAATACATTGAAATGCATGTCTTTTTTTTTTGCATGTGTTTTCCCTATCCATGTGCAATATCCTCTTGTTGTCTCCCATCTTGTACTTTGATTGTAAGTTCTCCATGGCAGGAACCATTTTCATTCCCTGCCTAGCACAGTGGAATACTCTCTGTGATGGTTCTAGTTCAAGAGCTATGGTATAGGAATTTTAGGATTTAGGATTGGTCATTATAATCATAATCATGCTCAGAATGGTTATTATTTACTTGCAGATGCTTCTTCCTCCATGCTACTGGGTATAAAGCCTTCACTGCAGTGTCATGCCAGTGCTGGCATTGCATGACAGGGCACCTCTTCTGGGTAAGAGGCATGAGGAAGATGAAGGATAAAGGAGATGATTCACTTTCTAGTAGGTAGATGTTAACCCACAGAGATCCTGTTCCCACCTATATGGCTGCACATGGCTGCCTGGAAATGTTAAAGAGTTTCAAGTCTCAGCCTAGTCTTGGGCACAAACTTGGCATCTCCAAAGGGAAACCAGGACATGGACAGATGGGAAGAGAGGTAAGCCAGAACCAAGAGTCCAGAGAGAGGGGAGCTGCCAGTCAAGAAACAAAACCTTGGTTTAACTACATAAAAAGAATTCTGTAATATTTCCATCTGTCTTCCTTCCTATTTCGTAATTTTTCCACATTAATCATTTCACCTAATATGGGGCAACACTGTACTTCAGAGCTGAAGCCTGGTGTTCAGTGCTCCAGTGAAGAACCAAAGAAAAGAGACAGGGATATTAGTGACTTGGGCAACAGTGGAAAGATCACAGCTTCATTCAGTTGCTTTTCCCTGAGAAACAAACTAACTAACAAACAGAGAACCAGAAAAAAACAATCACCCACACCATAGAAAGTCCACTTGTGGTGTTTACCTCTTTACTTTGTTGTTCTGTTCCTTCTAATTTCATGTATTTTGCTTTGCTCCCAGGCTTGTTCTGAAGTGAGCTTACTGGACCTCTCCAAGTTGCAATCTAGCGCTGGTTCGTTCCAGCTAGCGGCCACTGTGTTGACAGTATGCACAATATTTTGTAGCACAGCCTATCAGAGTATTTAAGGCAATTTGAACTAGAGGAAAGAATTCTTATATTTTAAGATCATCTAGCCATTGTATGCTGGCCAGAAGAAAATCCAGACATGCTCAGTGCTATGGAAAGGGACCTAGTTGGACCTAGGAAAAAATCTGCCAAAAGAATGTGGGTGTGATCCTTTCTATCCTCCTCCTTTTTACCAGTACAGATACAGCTAGTGACACATTCCTTAAGCTCCTGCTGTCAGTTGTCATCTGGAGGAGCGTCCCACTTCACTGACAGAGGGAGCTTAAGGAGACCAGTCTCCTAACTTAATCATCTGAATGAATTGCCTGAAGAGGAACATTGTGAATACTTCCTCTGTGTGACTAAACTCATGGCATTTATTTCAGTTAAAATGAACACGAGAATCCAGACAGGATTTTGCACTGGGATGTAACCAGGATATTATACACAAGAAGAGCTGAAAAAACCATGAGGTAGATTTACAGTATCTTTTCTTTTACACTGGGCATCATTAACTGTAAACTTCATGCAGCATTTTCCACTGTACAATCTAAAAGTGTTTACAAAATAAACCTTTGGGCACTTGGTATCTGAAGATACTATTGTTTCACCTAGTACATGGCAAGCCAAAGATCACAAAGCGTATTTCGGGCTACATTGAGAGTGAGCCCTCCTGATTTCCAAAGCGTACTGTTTGGGTATGAGCCCCTTTTATCTCTGATGAGCAAAACCAATGTGAATTGTGAAACATAACATACGATTTTCTCTCTAACAAAAGATTCATGGGTAAATGAAGAGCTTTCAACACAGTCTTAAGAAGGAAAAGCAAAGTTCCTGGTAATTTCAAATATTTTAAGCATCATCTCTTGGCTTAACCAAGGTTATGTTCGGAGAATATGTCTAGCAAATTTCAACAGTCATTTTGGCAGTTGTGAAAATACTTGTGAAGAAGAGATTATTTTTCGTATTTTTTTCCAAAAAGCCTCTGCACTGTGGGGAATGGCACTAATTCATTTAGTAGTAGTGATTAGACAAAGACGTGTTAGTTTAAGATGGAGCTGGGAGAAAGAAACAAAAAACCACTGTAGTTCACTGAATGTAACAGCATGTATAGTTTATGTTTTACTGCAGGGAAATCTGTCAGCAGAGTGACTTCACAAGTGTCACTTTTAGACAAAATTGTTATGGTCACTTACCTCAAGAGTTTCTGGGAGCAGAGTAAGAAGGGCTAAGCAGAGGCAAGGCACTGAAATAAGATTAAGGCACAACAGAATCATGAGAACATGACATGTTGGAAAGATCCCAATCTGATAGACAGTTATGGGAACCAGGAGAAGGTAGAGTTTTACAGAGCTTGATGGAAAGACAGGAATAAAACTGAAACAAAAAAGTAAAAGGGACATTTCAGAAGAGTGCAAGTACTCTGAAACAGATGGTCCTTTCAAAGAGAAACAAGTCTAGGAAAAGAGAGGGTGAGCAGATGTTATTGGTGCTTCATCTGAACGATCGCTATTACTAAATTCTTCACCAAAACTAGGATTGATGGGAAAAACTACATCATCATCAAGGAAAGGAATGCGTCATTACCAGAGCACACTCACATGTCTAGACATGCACTTGGGTAGCCAGAGCCAAATACAAATTTGGAACTCAGATGGAATTCAGAGGAGTCAAAATAAGTGAAGCAGAACCAGCCATACGCAAGCAGATAGTTTGAGATGCTGCTGGACAGAACTGACTCCTGCGTCAATGTCATTGCAAGAGTGGAGCTGTAGGGATGCAGAAAGTGACAAATTAGAACACTTCTCTGCAAGTAGATTTCTTTTACGTTTCTGATGCTTCATTTCCAGTGAGAACACTAAGTCTTAAGCACATAGTTGGGCTTCACTGTAAGGAGTTTTCAAGAAAAGGAGACATTTTAGTCTGCTTCATTTCAAACTGTGAAACACACAGTGAAATTTGTATTCTGCCAGGGCCTAGACACTGAGAATTCCCTCCTCCTTTATTTAATTTTTCAGTGTTCTCCTCTCCTCAGATTCTTCCTTTCCAAAGGCACAACTACTCCTAAAGCTTTAGTGACTGATTCAGCACTGAATTAGCTACTATTGAAAGCTCAACATGAAGTGTTCTTGAAGCGACAAACACAAGTGGGACTGTCAGAAACTGTCATGCGTGGAACTCCCCTACTCTTTTTAAGCTTAATGAGTTTCACTATCCCAAAGGAATTACTGACTGAACTCCCTGACCTCCATCCCTTACACTCCTTCTGGCCATGAAGAGAAATATGTGAAGCATACACAGACTCTGGGTCCATTCAATTCCTCAAAAAGAAGAGCCATATTAGTAGAATCAGCTTCCTTTTTCTGGTTTGACTTCGGTCACAACTATGAGCACAGCAAATCACACGCCCTGTAATTACAGTTCTCTGCAACAAGCCTCTTATCTCTTTAGTGAGGATTCAGTCGGTTAAAGCAGAAAGCGTATTTTATTCTTCTAGAAAATCAATTAGTTGATCCCTGAAACCAACACACTTCTCATTATTCTTCTGTTAATTAAGGAAAAATTTCTATATGATTCCAAAAGGTACACAACAGTTTCCACCCATGCTAGAATTTTTTCACTAGCTGTGTTCATTTTTTGTTAATTTGAATCCTACTCATAGAGGGTAAGAATTGCTAGGATCCTTGGGAAATAGCAACTACAGGCACTGGATTTTTTTAGGCTATAACAGGATTCAGTTCTTTATTCTCAGAGCCCCATCTCCAGAATGTGTCACCCACAGCAGCTCTCTCTACTTGCCAAACATCTTTGCTGCACGACTGGGACATCACCTGGCGACTAAGCATTATTCAGACCTTCCCTCAAAATCCCCACTACTCTGTAGCAGAAGGATCTGCAAAGAACAGCAAGGCAGTGGCCCTGTTAAGAAAGACCACTCTACCGAACTTCAACTCATGTCATATTACTGGTCTTAATGCCATCGTCTTGTGGCAGAGGAGAGCAGACACCAGCGCCTGGTAAGAGTAGGTGAGTAGAGCAGAGGACCACACCTTTGAGCTTGCTGTTAGCAGTCATATCACTGTATCAATTAAACTAATATTTTTAAAGAGACTAATTACTATTTTTACAGCTATTTCTTGCAACAGGCTGCAAAGCAGAATAAATGTGGGTTAAAAAGCCCTCTCAGACTCTGCTTCTGGTAGAGTTGGAACATCAACACTTGCCTCTCCAGGATCAAACTTCCCAGACAACTTCCCAGTCTTGTGGGATATTTATAAGGACTCTTACTTGAAAAGATCAGAAACAGAGTAAATGATTAAAAATACTTTCAGAAGCATCTTAACCCATATTAAGGCAATGGGAGCTTCTCAATGGCCTTCAAATAAGGGCAGGATTTCATTAATTTCTTTTCATTCTTTATCTAGATGCATGAAGAGGAAAATAGCAGTCAGCTAAGAAACCTGAATTATCAAAATTTATAAAATTATCTGTCTCTACTATAGGAGACTCACCTCTTGTAGCCTGCTTTTAGTGAGACCTTTTCTTCTTGAAATGAAAGATGGAGGACAGAAAATACCCCCAGCCTCTCAGTCAAATACAGATGCTTCCTGGGTGGTTTCCTCAGGTGTGTTATTTAAGCTTCAAGACAGAAATTATGTTAAACTTCTCCACATTTCTCCAGAACATTTATTTTAGATATAAGTGATTGGTATAAAATTTACTTTGGATGATAAACACACAGTAAGAAAAAGCATCCCAAACAAAGAGTTTTAAGAAAGGCAAATGCAACAACTGTGAGAAAATAAGTTATGCATCTCCCAGAGGATCTTCTGTCCTTTCCACATATGCACACAAAGAAAACACAACTCACAAAAATGTAGCACTTCCATAACTGTACAACTCAGTCTCTTCAAAAGAAGTAGGAGGGTGTAGTAGAAGGATGGCCATAATTATTTGGACTTTCTGAATGAAGCAATGAAAAGTGAAAAAAAGTGAATAAAAGGGAAGGGAAGGGAAGGGACGGGAAGGGAAGGGAAGGGAAGGGATTACATGCAGGGCTTTTCAGAAGATGTTAAAAAGAATGGTGGTGTCAGTTCACACTGATTTTCAGTGAGAGGTGACTCCCTATATTTCTTTCACTCTACAGGAATTCCAATCTGAAAAAAAGTAAATTCCTAAACATTACCTAATGGTTTCTATTTTTATCTAAGAAGAAGTCTTTAATTCTATAAGGGCAGGAGTAGGACTGTTCACTCCTCTTCATCTCTCCCCAGCTGTGTCACGTTGAGATTTTGCATATTAATGTTTACAAGAGTGTTTGACTCACAGTTTGAGAGGGCAGCATTAAAAATAGCAGTATAGCTATTTTAAAACATTTTCTTAATGTTCTAATGTTAAGGTTTTTAAGTTTTTAATGCTTGGGAAGATCTTTTTCTGTTATGTTAAACTGAGACAGCCTTCCTCTGTTTTCTGCTATGGAATAGCAGCACTGTCTAAGAGCAAACTAAACAGCTCTTCTAAAAACCATTAGTTTTTAAGGTTCTCCATATGACTGTAAATTAAATTCTTCAAATATGTCTAAGCTTCTCCAAATTCTGAGCCTCAGTAAGGTTTTTAGTCCTGATAGCAGAGTAGTCAGCTACAAGGACCTTTGAAAACAAATTGGCATGCTAGACAACAAATAAAATGGGATTTTGCTCTGATGTGTACAACCTTCCCATCTCTGTTCTTATATGGGAAGCATTAAGATTTTTTTTGGCTTGAGGCACCAGACCTAAAGAGTTGACATAACTAGAGCTCTGGAAACTCTGCCTGGGAAGTCACAAAGGGATGAGAGGTAAAATCAAGTTTTAAACTGGAGGAGAAAAGTCTGGGTAAGGGCAGGATGCTAGAGATTTTAAAAAGATATGGCACACTGCCTGAACAACAAACTGATTTCTGATAATGCTGACAGAAGTACATGCATTAAAGCAGTTTGACTTTATAAAGTAACTGGTATTAAGATGACCTGGCTTATATTATAAAATGGCATAAATTGAAACAAAAATGTTTAATCTTCCCACATGGATCACTTGCACTTCATGAATTAAAAAAGTGGGGACAGACAAATCTAATAGATAAATTATCAGCTGAGAAATCTGATGACTCATTCAGGAGCTAGCTACATAGATCCTCATCAGGAAAGAGGACAAATTTCATGGGTTTTTTTTTGTTTGGCTTTTAAAAAATTTATTTAAATGAGAGGAAAAAAGTCATGCAAGGACAGGACTTTGCTTGAGTTTCAGCTTGATAATATGTACTGGGAAAGCTTTCAAGGATGAAGCAGAAATAGTCCCAAGTGTCAGAATACTGAGTAGGAGGCAAGTGGCAATTTAGAGCTAAAATAACCCGTTTTTTAGACACAGTAGGCATCTTTCATTGGGGTTCCAAAAAAGAGCTATTGTTAAGTACTGACTTTTAGTGAGTTGGTGGAAGTCTTGCTCCTTATCTGAAAGTACAGCATTTGAAGGCCATACTGTAGGCCACTAAGTCACCCTGACTTAGACAAAGTTGATTTAAATGATTGGGACTTCTAGTTTTCTGAGAAGAGACACAGAATACAGGCATGTTTTAGTTCTACAACCGAAAAATAAGTATTTCAGAAAGCCAAGATGATATGAAAATATGGCCAAAACTGCAGGGTTTTTCCATCTGAATTTTTAAAGAACCTGTTAACATTCTATCTTAAATATGGGAATATTTACTTGAGTCTCCAGAGTGGCCAGAACCAGATCATTTTGGATTTCTACAAGATCTTAAGGGCAGTTTCAGAATGTCACATTTTATCACAATAAATGTCAGACACAAGCCACGTTTTTGGTCAGTTAGACCTAATTTTCTTGCCTTTCAGGAAAGCTGGAGAAGCAGACCAAAAGGAAATGGTGCTGTTCCAACATTTATTAAACAACAGAATTGACCATCATGATTCAGGGTCAGACAGTAAAATGGGCTGATTAAGGTGTCTTGGCATTCTGGTGTTACACCATTGGATACCTAAGACTAAGGTTGCTGCACAATTCTTGCCCTGCTAAAAATTAGAAAGTATTGATCATTATTTTTTATCTTGACTGGGAAGGGGTCAGAATAAAAAAACCCCAAACAAATAAGAACACGAGAGACAGCTTGGGATTTGAGCTCCTGCCTCAGAGCTCTATCCCCTTGCAAACCATATTGTTAATACGCACTGGTATCCACCAAATAGCAGCAACACCCCTCTCAAAACAAATGACATATTCTTTCTCCTTTCTCAGTGCCTCTCCTTGAGACTTGCTCCAGAACCTTACACCATAATGGGTAGAACATTTTTCCACATCAATTTATTCAAGGCCACTTTCATAACCATCATGCCAAACCAACCTTTAGATTAAATCTTCTATTATCTTTGGCACTGTGACATTGCCAGATGCAGCCATAAGTAGAATCATCCTGCAGGAAATCTCAGTTGCCATCCCCTAACTCACCAATCTCAGCAAGAGAGCAGTAGGTAGCAGTAGGCTCCAGCACCTGCTGTGAGCTTCCTATTTTTTCTAACACTTGATGTTGCCTCCCTGAGCATCTCTAGAGCAATACCATTTTTCCAAGCTGAGCAAATTTTGGTGTTCTCCTTTCAAACACTAAGGACTTTGGGGTTGGTTTGCTTACGTCCTTTTTCAGTAGGTACAGAAATAGGATGCTGTCATGCCCTTGGATCCATCACCTCCTCCAATTTCCATATATTTTGTGCTATCTCCTTATTCCAAGCTGACATTTCATCCTGCACATCAGAAGACGGAGGAATGCAGTCAAAGTAGGGTAAGAGGAACTTTGGCACAAAATACTATGGGGTTTATTGCGCTGAAATTATGCAGCATAGGTTTCTCAGTTTAAGGCATGGAATCTGACAACTTTAACTGATTATGAAAAGATAGAATAGTTTTGCACAGTACAGTAAAAGTTTTACATATGAACTAAAAAGTGATACAAATAGTAATAAATTGTATTTTTTTTACAAAAACAACAGTGCTTTCCCAGGATTAGGAGCCCACAAGCAAATTTACAGGGATGGGCCAGCTGTCTTCAAGCATGTAATAGCAGTAAAGAACTTAGAAGGTGGAAAATGAAGCTTATAAGAAGAGGTAGAAGCCCTGGTGAGGTCCTGTGCCCTGCAGAATCACTTGCTGTCACTTATCCTTCCCATCGTCCATCCATGGTCATGTCTACCCCTCCAGCTAAGACTGTGAACACACTATTGCTGGTCACCCATGACTTTGTCATCGCCAGCATCTTGGAAAAATGCTTCCTCAAGACCTCCCATTCCAGACTTTTAACTAACGATATTGTGCAGAGGAAACCCACTGAACCTCCTCTTGGACAACATGCAGAAAAAAAAGAAGGCAAAAGAGAAGAGGAAAAACCCCATACATGTGGTTTCACACGGCCCACATCCTCCACGCTGCCATCAGGCTGTGCAGGACCTTTCCAACAGCTCCTTCCTACTCCTGGCACAGCAGGGATAGAACGGAAAGCCTGAACATAGCAAGGGCAGGGACTGTTAGCCAGGAGTATAAAATATGAGCTGCATTAGCCTAATTTTAACATCATTAAGGATACATGGCAGTTAACAGGTGCTGTGCACAATCTCAAATACGCTGATTTGGACTGAGCTTTCTTATCAGCTGTAAGGCAAGCGGCTTAGTTGTGTGCTAAATGTAAGCAGAAGTCATTAAGCCGAGCACCATTTCTGTGCTTTCCCTTCCTCATAACCTCTACCTAAAGATGTAGGCAATAATATAACAACAATAACTCCAGACAGGGAGTATTATTAATGGCATGGATGGAGATGAAGGGGAAAGTTTTTATACATTTGAATTACAGGAATGAAAAATAAATCACATTATCCTTAAAAGCTGATAATATCTGGAAGCCCCAAGCATGAGCCAAGATTTCTTTGTGCAGGCCACCATAAAGTTACTTTAAAAAGTTACTCTAAAAGAAGTCATGTTCCTTCTTTTCTACTCTACCTTTCTGCTACTTGTCACAGACAGTATCAGGATACTACAGACAATGGCAAAATAGCCTAATCCACCACAGAACATACTATATTTCAGTCTCTAAGCATTGATTACTCTACATTTAGAGGAAAAGCTCTCTGTCTCTAAAATTTTGTAATGGATAAACAACAAATATAATTTCCATTTACTGTTTTAAAATTAAAAGCACTAAGCTGCTTAGACTGCTTATACTTTTTCAGGATCTGCACAAGTGTGCCCACTTGGATTTAATGTGTGACATATTTTGCAATTAGCAGCAATAACCCACATGATACAGCACCAGAAAACATATTCAGGTTAAAGCCAAGACAGGGGGTGCAAAGACAGAGCATACAGCCACAAGCTTTGCAAGTAACCTCCTCAACATGCAAATTTCCATAATTCTGTCAATGAATCTGGAAGCTAGATCTTTTTCATGTGAGCAACCTTTGCACTAGCAATACTGTAAACCTGCTTCAATTTTCTCTTGAAACAAATGGCTAATTGCAGGGAAAAATCTAAAAAATACCTGAGGGGGGTAAATATGGTTAGTTTAGTTTACTAGATGACCAAGGGGAAACAGACAAGCAGAAAAAGCTAAAGGAGAATTAATGGCAGGAGAAATGCAAGCCATTCAGAAAAGCCTGCTGTTTTACTGAGAGCAGTGCCAGAGCCTTGGGGATTCCTGGTATTCAGCAGAGATGATGCAATCTGTAAATGTATGTCAACTTTGCTTCCCCATTAATCACACACCCCAGTAAAAAAAAGCTAGGGGGAAAAGCTCTGGAAGCAAATTAGATTGAGGCAAGCAGCAATTTTCTGTGGTCCTTTCTGAACTACTGGCATAAATCCTACTCTCCTTCAAAGCAATGGCTGCCCTTCCACCAAATCAGAAGTTCCCAAAATGATAGTTCAGCGCCGCAGGAGATGACAGCTCAGTGGAGAATGATAAGAGAACTAAGGACAGCCAGAAATGGCTCACAAAGTGTTACTGTTCCTGCTCTAACCTGCCACTCTGCATTTATATTTGTATGGTCCTTAACACAAAAATAGAACCTCTGAAAAGTTTTCCAAGTAGTGCCTTTCCATGTTACAAACTGTGCAAAGAGGTATTTTCCACTATGCAGTCATTCCTCCTCTCTCACAGCTATGCTTCAAAATACATTTTCCTTCTGGGCAGATATGATACAAGCCATTTGCAACAGAACAGCATGGAGTTGAACAGTTTCTCAGCCTCCTTTAACCTGAGAAATCACTGCCCATTTGTGCGACCACAACTCACTGCATTGTTGCAATTGTTCCTTTATAACTAAGCAAAAATTAGAGCAAAACATGTGTTCATTCATTCCTTTTTATTTTTTATCACTGCTTTGAAAAGTAATGAACTTTTATGTGAAGAAAATAAAGCAATTCCAGTCATTTCGTGGACCACAATCTATGTATCAAGGAGCATCTTTGGATCATAGGGTAGGAAGTATTGCTGGAGCAAAGCCTTAAAGCTACTTGTAAGCAAGACAGCCTGGAGGAAGCACTATTCCCACAAAGGCAGTGTTTCTTTATGACCACAGCTAGGATTTAGGATTGCTGCTACTCTATCTTAATTACAGCTATCTTGGCTGTCACTCCAGTGCAAACACACTGACAGAGACAATCAACAGCGTTTCTTCCCACAAACACCAGTGGGAGATGCACAGTCATAAAGTCAGATCAGGTGAAAGTCAGAGCACGCAAGCCCTCCAGCACTCTAGACAAAAGGAAAATGTTATGCTTGAGTTGGAATTGCTACCTGTAAAAATCATCCATCCATTAGCTCAGAGACTGCCCATCTTCTTCAACTACACACACACATTTACATATTTATTGAGAGGGAACTTTCCTCATCAATACACCTGCTCAGCCTGGCATCAATAACTCTGCCTGAAGTCCAGAGTAACAGTTTGTCATCTCTACTAACACACATGCTCAGTTTGGATGACATACCCTCTTTAATCACGTCCTAAGCACAGCTCTACTCTATTGGTTTATTTGAAAACGAAATATATTTGGCACTGTCTTCCCTCATTCCCACATAAAATTGAGACAAGGATTGAAAACCCATTTTAAGTAAGGATAAAGCAACCTTTGTTAAAGTTTGCTCTACGATGCTTAAGAACTTTGGATCATCTTTGGATGAAAGGAACCTGGCTGGTTCATATTTTTGTTTCACATGAGGACACAAAGTATGTTCTCCCTGAGGAATTTTCTCAACAAAAAGGAAAAAAAGAAATTGCACAGTTCGGTTAAATATTTTCACATATAATTTAGCGGCAAGATGCCCCTCTCCCAGAGGAGAAGAGACTCTCCACCAGAATGGAGAATCACTGCAAAGCACCTGCTGTTGCCTTAACTACCACAGCTACCGGGCTCCTCCCTATCCTTGGCTCTTGATGCTTTTTCCAGCCACCTATAACCCCTATTACCAACATCCATCAGCCAGAGGAGGGTCCAAGAAAGAGAAAAGGCAGCTCATGACTCTAAGGAACTAGAAGAGAACCCGAAGGGCCAAAAAGAAAGATAAGTAATTAAGTCTGTAGAGGGACAGTGGAGAAGAAGAGTGAGGCAAAGCAGAACAGAGACAGAGGTATATCCTCATCATCCTAGTTTCTGACTCCTCCTCTGGAAGCAAATACATAAAATCTGTTAAAGCCAGCAATGTTAAATAGCAAACAGTTTTGGCAGTCAGTTTTATCACCACCTGCAACACACATTGCCACAAGTGTATGGGATCTTCAGCCCCTGCATTCTCCTGCCACAGTAACTGCTCCCAGAGCCACAGGGCTGGGAAACTCCAGTTATCCAGTTCTTCACGATTCAGGCAGATCTAACAAGAACCTCGGAGCTATCCAGAATTCCCCTCTAAATTCATCAGGAAGTCATTGAACTGGAGTTGCTCTGAAACACATTCTTCTTTGCAAAGGAAGAATTTTTATTCTTGACCAACTTCTCCAGCTTTAGTAATTTTCCTACATGTCGGTTCTTAGACAAACATCAGGAGGTGAGCAATTGACTTTCTCTGAGAAACACATGCTGTATTTCATGCTCATTTCAATTCTCTTCCACCTCTCTGATGAGGTTTTCTCTGAAGAGTTGCTTTAAAACTGGTAAAGCAGATGACAGGTCCTGAAGTTCCCTGAATGACCTTTTCTATTGTGTTAGCCTAAATAGGCTAGAGCAAATTAGCAAAAAAGCAGCTGTTCGTATTTTTGCTTCCTTTAGTGTGGATCAGCTGGGGATATTGCTTTCTGTATTGTAACTTCAGCTTTAAAGACTTTTTAACTATACGAAAATTTTTTTGGCAGTAGTTTTTCTGACAATTTTAATTTTAGACGTTATTAAAGATTAAGGCAAAAGAGTTACTATTTAATAATTATGATTAGTACTATTAGCACATCTGTTTGGTTTGAAAAGGTTGGCTCTGCTTCAGAAAGGCTAGACATCAATTTTATAAACATCTTTGACACCACATAAAACATCAGATTACTAAAAAAGGAACCATAAAGTTGTGTGACCACAGTTTAGCAGTCTCCCAGCTCATTCTTTATGGCTACTAGGGAGAATACATGAAACCTGAACCAAACATGCAGGGTGTAAAACATTTAAACAATAGGAAAACTAGGCAATATTTCTCATTGACAATTGCTTTGATTTTTCCAGTTCATCAGAGACACTAGTGAAGGGGAAATTTCCCACTTAAGTGATTTTCCTCCTGTGAATGCAATAAGGACTTTGTGTTTTTGAGGCATTGGTGAGACAGTTTAGGAATCCTCTTGGGTTTTAATGCCAGATCCTCCTCTAACATAAAGAGGAACTAATGGCTGCAATCACCTTGCCTGCAGCAGCATTGATGTCTTTAAAATACAAACCTCTGGATTTTTTAAGGATCACTGAGTTTCTACTCGCGAGGAAGCAACTTATTAACAAGGATAGGGGCCCCGGGAGTGGATTGATCTTTCCCATAACTGAAACATTCTTTGCAGTACATTTCATTTCAAATTCATATTAGGAAAACCAATTACTGACACTCACGTGCTAGAATTGATTAATTTCCTGTCCCTTCTGGCTGAAACCTTACGTCACAAAAGACTGCATAGCACCATACCACTAGAAAGGTAGAAGAGTATTTATTTACTTAGTCACTGGAAAATACAATTTATATGCAATTTCAGTGAGGACTGCATCTGTTTCCCTTTTTCCCTTCTGTTCAAAAATTAATGAGTGAACCATTCTTCCTAATTCTCATGTATGATGGGATCTTCCCCAGGATCTAGACTTTGTGCATCACTTTGAGTCCACAGACTCCTGAAACACTCAAAGGACAGAGCACTTGCTCAGGCCCTACTGAAGGACTGTCTGGCCTCAGATCATTCCCCCAGACTTTGGTACCTATGATGAGAGTTCAGCTGCCCAAACTCTTTTTATATTCACTGAAAGAGACAGGCAGCTCCAAAAGGTAGTTCACACAAGCTCCTCAAGCCTGCCTGTTTCTCACATCAATGACAAAGGAAACCAAAGGAATCTATTGCTATGTTCTGTACCACTAAGACAGTCTATATTACTAGACAAAGGTCTGCTTCCCAGTTTTTAGGGGCCACTCATATGCCTTGGTTGTCTCATGGAGGAAGTAGGGCTGACCACACATTGGCCCAATTCTATTCTTTATCTCATGCTTTGTTTTCCATGCAAAGGAAAACCAGGCAAAATGTGGAAAGGAGTGTGGCACCATGCTACATTCCAAGAGGTTCCCAGCAAAATCCTTGGGGACAACTTGCCTCACTAAAATATATGCCTCTAGTGCCATCCAAGTAACATATGCAGTTCCATGAAACTCCTTTCTTTCTTTTCATTTTTCTCCTGTGGCATAATGTATTCCTCTTACAAACAGTTTATTTCTGTATTGAAAAAGAGAGATTGGACTGACCTCTTTGAAGATACAAGCACTGCAGGTTTCATCAAGGGTAGAAGATAGCTCTGGATCTACATCCTGAAACTGTATTTAAACCCACAACATAAACTGTGAATGGAACCTTGCACAGTCACAGCCATGACAACATCTCCAGGGGACAACTCCAAATTTCCCTCCAGAGAGCTTAGTGAGGTGTGGTCACTGCCATGGAGGCCAGCACAGTATTAACTCACAGCCTCCCCTTCTTGGGAATCTGCAGCCAACAGCCCCTGGCATTCTGGCAGAACCAGGGCTCACTTAGGTCAGTGTGAGCTCAGGTATGTTCACAAACTGTGTACACAGGGATGGCTACTGTGCCTTCAAAGGCACTAGGAAGGAACTGCTAGGAACACAGTTCCTAGGCAGAACAACCTTTAGTCTCTCTCTTTGTTTAAAGAGAATGCAAAACCAGTTGGCTCCTTGAAGCAGACTGTGTTTTAACTCTGTTCAAGTTTGAGGCAAACAAACCAGAGTATCACTCATGATCATTATGAGTGCTGTGATGCTCCCAACAAAATGAGCTCCTTAAAATATATAAAAAGTAGGAGGGAAAATGCCCTGGAAAATGTTAACTTCCCATAGGCAGAGGTTTAGGAACACTGAACTGATTTTTTTCAAGGATGGAATTCTTTCCAAGATACCCTGAGGGCTGTTCCAGAAAAAGGTTTTCAAGATAACATATTTAAGTTTAAATGGAGGTGAATTAAACTAAATGGGACTTACGTAGATAATGACCTGCAGACACTGTTTCAGGGACTTCAAAGTTAATTTCTAGACTGAACCCATAAGGAAAGAAAGAATGTATATTGACAGCTACTAAGAACCATGTCTGCAAATGACACAGGGGAAAAAGATAGGCACTTAGAAGAAATTTTTTATCCAAAATTCAAAAACTTGTTTTCCAGTTAACAGGACTGGCCCAGGGAAAGTAGCACAGGGTACCCAGACCATGCAGACTGGTCAGGGGCAAGGTTATGCCATGACCCTACCACACTCTATCTGGTATTTTCATCAAACATCAGTTCTTTGAGGTCTTTGCACCTTTCTATCCTCCAATCTTATTTTAAATCCTTGTTCTCCTGTAATACTGGATTTTAATAGGTTTGAAAAGCCATATAATTTATAAATCCTATGGTGGGCAAAAGCACAAACATTACTCTATTTTTAAATACATCCACATAAAATAATTCTCAAAGAATAAAGCCTGAACTATACATCAAATGAATGAAATTATATTCTGCTGCAGAACCTTTATAATTACCTTTTTCCTGTGCTGAAATACAGCCATATTGTGCTCTATGGTCACCATTAATTATTAAAATATTTTCCTGCACTAGTGTGCATCCATACATAGCACCTGCTCTATAGGTGGTTTTAGGTCAGAGTCTTTCCCATTGACTTGAGTCTGTCTCATGGCTCTCCATCTAAGCCCTCCAGCATTCCCCTGGGATTGCCAGCAAATGCTCCACAATGTTTTCGTGGCTCATTGCTCAACCTGTCTGCAAAGTCCTCGAGTCTTTCACAATCAAAACCAACCTGTCTACACTTTACAAAGAAATGCCAGGGAGTTTCAGCCATGTTTATGAATGAAAGCAGCTGTGCCTTCCTCCAGTTGTACAAGGACAGCTGTTGACAAAGAATTTTAATAAAACTTCAAGATACACACACACACACCTTGTCACCAGTGGGACCCCACTCAAACCAGTTTGTGGCAGTGGCTGCTCTGTGCGCAGGTGTATGTAGGCATGTTTTAGCTGCTATCAGGAATTTTGCTGAGGCGCCCAAGGCCCATAATTTCTTGGGCTCTTAGCATCCAAGACATACAATAATCAAAGTTGTAAACTCTCCCAAGATGAGCAGTCCTTCATTTTCAGTGCTACCAAATTATCAATTCCCTTTCCAAATGATAGTGGAAGTAATTTTGTGTGTGGTTTCTAAATGTTTTTAAAATATAAACTCACATCTTTTGGTCTCATTTTTTGTAACTGTTATAAAAATTGCCTTTCTATTTGATTTTTCCCTTTTAAGTGCTTTCTTTTTTCAGCCGCTGTCTGGCCTCCTCTTGTCTACAGTGAGAGGAACAGCCTCCACTTTTCAAGATCTGGGAGGTTTTTCATATCTAGCTGGCTGCTTCTTATTCCTATTACCTTGGCCGCAATTCTCCTTAACAATTAGTCCAGGAGATCTTCAGCACTTTGGTAGGGTTAATAACATCAAGGTACTGGTTTGTATATAGAAATTTTAGACATACATTTGAAGCATTTAAATTTGTATTTATGATTTTATCAGTGCTCAGTGCTACCTATCATTAAGAGTTAAACTCATTTCTGAAGATTCTGCAATAATTTTTTTAAAATACTCTTTTAGAAGGTATTCATTTTATTATTTCACATTATAAATGTCAGGGGCATTTGTCCATATTGGACCCTAAATCACCTTTTTGCATCTGTGCACCTCACTCCAGCTAAACAAAAAAGACAGGCAGGATATCCTGATAAACCATGAATTATGGGAATGACTTCTTTGGCAGGTAATATCCCTTGAACACACTCATTTAGTATCTAAACCTGCATCACTTGTCCTTATCCCTTTCTGACTCAACAGATTTTTATCCCAAAGGAAGAATTCCTGAAAAAATAATAAGCTAGAAAAAGCAGGGCTCATTTTAGAACTACGGTTTTATTAGCCACCTCCACTGTTCTGCAATTATCACATCCCCAATTCTCACCTGGGGTGAAACATAAGAACATAAGAAGCACTTAAGAGTACCTAGAAGCAGCACAGAATGGGTCAGGACAGAGAGTGGGGAACAACAACTACAAGACGAACTAAAGTGTTTGGTAAATAATTGTTTATGTTATAGGTTACAATAGTTTACCACTTCCACCCCTATGCAAAGCTCCACAAAGTCTTTAAGCACCCTAATAAGTCAGTCATTAGCTTTGACACCCTCTCAGCTCTGACTGTCATGTTGCTCAGTATGAACCCACTAGTCCCCTCAGGGTTGCCAGGTTTACTCGAGGCGTGCCTCGAGAAGCTGTTAGGAGTGATTCTGCTTCACAAAATTCCAGTTAGATCTCATGGGGCAGACTGTGATCAATTTCCATTTCAATACTGTTGAAAAAAAAAAAATGCATTAATTCCTTCACTAGGCCAGCCTAAAAAGATTAATCAAAGCTTCTTTTTCAGCCTAAAACCCACATGTGTTTAAAGTTCAGTTGTGCTGTAGAACACAGCCAGATTCTTGAGTGCCTTGGCCCCCATGCACAGTAGCCCACAGCTATGCAAAAGTGAGTGCAGAAGATCTCTGCAGATTCCTCAGTGTGCTTTGGGCACATCTTGTACTCTGTACTGGACATCCTCAATACTGAGACATGGAGAAAGCTGAAACCACTGCAAACAAGACGTAAGATGACACAACATACTTGCTCTCTCTTTCTCATGCTTTTTTTTTTTTTTTAATTTTTTTAGTGGTGGTTTTCATTTAATTAGATTTTGCATTGCTAGGCTTCCACTTAGGTTACAACAGCTCCAGCAATTCTAAGCTCCCCAGAGCCCCACTAAATGGGCTGGCTGCCTGAAACAGTTATGGGGAAGACCTCCTAAATATTACCCTTCTCTTCTGTGTATACTAGAGGCCTGGATATACCTACATGGAGGAAATTCCTATGTAAAGCCAGGTGAATTAAAGGGAGAATATTGAAAAAGCTGAACCATTAATGTAAAAATTTAAATGAGAGCATAGGATGAACTACAACCTGCAGAAAGCACAACGCTGCTTTCATGTGCTGTTTTGTAAGACAACTTACCTTGATTTTCTAATTCCCTAACTGGCACTGAGAAAAATAAAATCTAGTTCACCACAATTGTCAGAGATTTTTTTAACCTACCTACCATTCTTATTAGACTGTTGATACTAATCCATTTAGGCTTTCCAGCAATATTATCAAATTTCTAGTAAAATTACATAAAGTTACATTAAAAAACTCAGCAGGATATAAATTTTAAGTAATTTCCTGTCTCTGTTCAGGAAAAGTCATCACCTGAAAAGCCTAGGTCTGAGATTTTTGGTGCTCAGGAGTGTGCATATTTCAAAAACTCAGCATGTGCATATTTCAAAAGCTCAGAACAGTCAGAGTCTATGAAAACGAGGGCTGTAATATAAAACTGATGACCTCAAATCCCATGATACTGCAGTCAAAGACTGGAAGTATTTATAGGGTCAAATCTTCACAAAAACTGTTAAAAAGCCTTCAGGTTATCATTACTAAGACACGGTGACAAAACTCATCAAGTAAATATATTTAAGATATGGCAAAGATATGACTTGCTTGGTTATCTTATATCAGTTGCCATTTGCTCTGAATAACAAGCTCAACATGTCAGTTTACAGCTACAATAGAGTCAGGAAAGTTTCTTCCATTCTGAAATCTGCTACAGTTTGCAAAATACTGCCCATACTGAAAACAGGGAACATGAAATTCTTGTGCAGAGCCACTTATTTTTGCATATGAGCATATTGTGACATTAATTTCTGTTTCCAACCAGCAGTTGCTACTGTCTCAGCATGTGAAAGGATAAGAAAATGGATGGCTTTTACACCTGCAAACTTGCTGGTCATATTATCAGAGAGATGAGATTCATGAGGACTGTTCCTATTTGTGCTCCATTTCTACTGAGTGAGTGGGATCGTGATAGCAAAAAGCTAGAGCTTTTGACTTCTCTTGCTACACAAACTCTGCGGTGCTGTAGATGCCCAAAGCTGATCTATGCACAGACTCTGTACTTTGATGGATACTCTGCTCTGGGAAACAGTACACTAAAAAAAAATCTTAAAATTCTTCTTTTTCAAAAGACAGATTTCTGATAAAGCCTGCAAACTTCTAGCAACTCCTAGAGAATGAGAGGGAATGACACCAGTGCGGAGTGGTCACAAAGCTAAAACATTAACTTTAGTTATACTAATATAGGTCACATTCCGACTGCATCCCCAGGGCCCTCATAATCTTCACTGCTCTCATCATGGCACTTTCTCTGGAAAAAGGGGAAGAATGAGTAACCCTGGTGCACACGTGCTACTTCAACAAGGGCAGGTCACACTTTTCTTAAACTGATTATCCATTTTTAATTCCCTGAGGTTTTTTGTTTACCCACTTGAGAGAAGCAAAAATATTCCAGTTTTGAGAGTGGTAAACACCATTCCCTTGCAAGCTGGCATAGCCCAGCTCATGACTGGTGTAAGAGAAATTGTGCACAACAAAAGCAGTCTCCTACAGCTCAGGCAAGACACCTACCTACAACATTCTCCTTGCCCTCCACCTTTTTTTGTGATTTCCTCGGAGTAGCTACGCTGTCTGGAACTGAAGAATACACCTCAATTTACAGGTAAATGAAAGCATGGATTCTGGAGATACTTACACTGTATGTAGCAGTAAATCATTTGGACATAGTTTCCACAGTCCTCCTTCTCTCCCTTCCTTTCAATCATTTTTACTACCATTTTACTAGCACAAGTCAAGTCAAGGTGACATTGAAATTATAGGTGGTTGTCTTGCATTTTCTCTGGGTATAATCCTTATAAATTCCAAATATGCCAACAAAAAAGAGCATGACAGTAATTTATTAACAAATAAAATTAGTCAGAGAAAGGACATCACTTGTTTTCTTTCCTATAAAATGCCATCAGCTGTATATGCTAACTCCCCAATACAAAATAATTTCTTCAGGCATTTAAAGGCCATGTATTACTTACTTTACACAGTTTATATACTGCCCTTGAACATTTGGATTTTTTTTTTTTTAGCAAGAGGTTAAGGAACAAAATAATGGTTTTTTCAGTCGGTATTAATCTTTTTTTTAAGATGCTTAAGTTTGCTATGGGTTTTCTGTTCTTCATATCAAATTATTATTTATGAGCTATACAAGAGGTGCCAAAAGCCAGGCAGCTTTACTTGAAGTGCAGCTCTTTGGAGATGAACTGTCACCTAGACTTGGGGTAGAGGAACTTGCTAGAAGGTGATATTTAGAAGTTCAGAGTTCCCTCTTGATCTGTGTGTCATGCATGAAATCACTTGAATGTAATCTCCAGGAACTGACAATGGGAAACACCATTCTCACCTAAAAGCCCTACCACATAACTATGGGGAAATGTGCATTTTTAATAATTTGGATTAAAGTGGGAAAAAATTACAAATATAATTTCTCCAACTTCTCATGCCACTGATGAAAGCTGATGCTCTGAATGAAGTCAAACATGGTTTTCAGGGTCTTCTTTTGAGCGAAAAACCACAAAGACAGGAGTTCTAGCAATCACCATCTCACCTCTGTTTGCATGATTCAAAGTATGTTTTGAAAGAGTCTGGCTAAAAACTTCAGTTATTTTACAAATAAAGATATTTTGCTTTGGCTTCACTACCACCACCTTCACCATATATTTCCTTCTATGGGTGTTACTAGGGCAGCAACACAGCAATCTGTGCTAACAATCTCCACTCTGTGAAACCACTTTCAGATAGATTTCTCAACGGTCACAGATAACTAGTGTGAAATTGTTATCTGCCTCTCTCTGGCTGCCACAAACAACTGTGCCATTATAATCTCTGTTGTAAATTAATCGAGCTCCATCTTAAGACAGGGCAAGTCACTGCTACCCCTAGCATCAGTGGCACCTGTTCCTCTACTCTTTAAAAGGAACTACGAAAGCACAGAAGGATTGTGAGTGTGCAGCTGTAGCTCACTCAGCTCACTAGCTGTAGGACTCGTAAGTGTCCAGCATAGCCCACTTATGCTGGACTAAGACACCTGCTGCACTACTTGGAGAGAAGGCATTTGGATTGTGAAGAGAAGAGATGAAAATATGCATGTCTGGTGTGGGACATTGTTAAAATATGTCTGGCTTCCCGTTGAGGTTTTTCTCCTTTTCTTTTTCTAGTGCTATAGTAGAAGGAATTTATCTCATTCTCCTTGTTCTGCACCACCCTGGACATTAGGTCTCAGCAGGAGAGCTAGAAAGCAAGGGACTATTTGCATCAGCCCGGCTTCTCTGAGAAAGATTCTTTGAAGAAAGGTTATTGAACAGGTGTTTGATATGTTTGCTATCAAATGGAGAGACTTAAACATAGAGAGAAAGTACAACATTCTCCTTCCTTTCCCTGCAATTTTCCACATCTCCAGCTTGTCAATTGCACTCCCATTACCAATTTAATTAAATCAATGTAGTTCACTGTGTGAGCAGCTTTTTTAGAGTAGGAGATCAATCTGTTAATGAAAAAAAGTTAAGGCATTTGGAGAGGTATTGTGCTTTTAGAGAAGAATAGGATGGTTTTCCAAGACATCATTTCCAAGACATCATGTTTCTGAAAAACAGCTTGTACGACAGTACTTGTGGTTGTCTATAAAAGGTGTGTTTGCAGTTCACAGATAAGGCCAGCAACTTTGGACTGTGGTGGTTGATGTCCAATAGCAAAAAAAATTATTTTTAACACAAATGACCTCATCATATAGACAACAGACAAAATAAACATTTTTAAATAGGGTAAAACAAATTATTTTCGAAAATGTAGAAGAGTGGAGTACATTGCACCCATGATTCTCCTTCTTACTTCAGAATTTGAGACTATGTAAAGTTTATTCAGGTCTTCAGAAAAGGGATGTGACTTGATTAAAGTCTTCTTCATAAAACTACAAGATATTTGAAAGACAGTCCTCTCATTTTTTTGCAAGACAAATAACCTCACTCTCTTCCCTATCCAGTATTGTTAAAATGAAGAATGCACTTGACTAAATCACTTCAGATGTCAAACGAAGGGAAAACTGGCTATGTCTTCATGCTTCTATAGAAGTCAGACCATTTTTATTTAAATACAACTTCACTTGCATTAAGAATAAAAACTGTGCTTCTCTAAATCGTGACATTTAAACTCTGACACTGAAAACTGATTGGAGAAAACATTTGTCTTTTCAAAAATGTATTTTTGAAGCTGAAAATACTCTTTGAAATTCATCAAATGTAAATGTAGCACAACGGTAAACTTTACCTACCAAAGATTCCTGTAATTTTAATCTGACAATACACTATGTTACATAATTTATATAAAAGTTGGAACCAAATGACAAGTATAAATCTAAAAGTTAATGCTGGCATTGAGTGAAATACAATTATATTTGAAAAGGAACGTCAAATTAATAAACTTGATCATATATGGAGAAGACAACTGATTCAGCACTAATAAATACAGGAAGCTGGAACAAACGCTTGTCATTGGACTCCACCGCTTCACTTACCGCACTGGAAGTCCATCATCACTCCCTCCAACACAACTTCTTAGTTCAGAAAAGTAAAATACTTTCAACTTCGCTTTTTAAAATTTATTTGAAACACCATGGTCTATTGGGACACTAGTGGAAAGCAGTTCAGAACTCAGGATATTAAATGAATTTTCATTACAGCAGAGACATCGATTTTAGAAATGTTTTTGCCATTAAGACAATCACTCTCCCTTCTCTAGCCTTTTATTGCATATTCAATTGGATTTTTAGGACTTCCTCTACCCATGACAAACAAAATTCTGCTGCTGGACATTGTGCTGTCAGTCCCAAATGATGAACTGGAGGGATCTGGGGAAGAACCAGATGTCTTTGCTGTTCAAGTAACTGAATATGTGCTTTGTAGTTCACAGACTACATATTTTATTTGCATTCCCCAACCTCAATATCAAGTCAGGTCTACCAGTAATCATAGCAATTATCAAGCTACTGCTTAAAAAAAATGTTTAAGTAGAACATGAGAATATGAACAAGACATATCCTAGGGCTTTTGCTAGATGAGACACCGATGAAAACAAGGGTCACCACAGAGCAAGACCTCCAGTGACCTACATGGCTCCTAACTTCAACGGCCAGTCCAGCAAAACAAAAACCACCGTGTGTCACAAAGGGAAGAATACAGGACAGCGAACAGTGCTGAGACTTTTGGCTGAAATGCAAGATGGATGATTTCTCCTAAGAGGTGGAGCAGGAAACGAGGTGGGAAGTTTATGGCTTTCAGAGGAAAGTGGAAGGACAAGATAAGAGTCTGCCTTTCTTTCCTGCAAAGCCCCATAGTCAGCTCCTTTGCAAAAAACAGGTATGGTCAATCACTATTCACCTTTTACTAGCTGTGTGCTGAAAACATCCTACAGCAGTCAGCTCTGACTCCTAAAAATGCAAAGCAAAATTCCCTTTGTTCTTTCTCCTATCTGTAGAATTTTGTTTTGTTTTTTGGTTGGTTGGTTGGTTTTATATTTTTGCAGTAGGTATTTTTTTTCTATTTGTTTTCTTGGTCTTTAGCTGAATTTATTGTGCTCTTAATTTTAAAACTGTTGCTGGTTTCATTACAGCATGCACACTAATAGATTTATTTTTGCAGTACACTCCTTTTTACACACCAACTAAGCACAGCAGTTATGTAACACCACATTACACATAAACAACACTTAAAGTATGATGCTTTTGTTCTACCCTGCTGTCTGGCAGATATTCTTACAGGTATTTTCCTACAGACTGTGGACAGCATCAATACGGATGGAAAAAGAGTTAACAAACATTGGTTTACCTGGCAAAGTTTTGCTAGCAGAGGGGAGCTACAGAAGTGGCTTCTGTGAGAAGAAACCAGAAGCTGCTCTCATGTCAAACAGAATCAGTTCCAGCTGGCTCCAAGACAGACCAAAGCTGAGACAATCAGAGATACTGGTAGCATTTTTGTACTAACATATCTAAGAAAGGGTAAGAAAGCTGCACAACTACAGCTGAGAAAGGGAAGTGAGAATGTGTGAGAGAAACAGCTCTGTAGACACCAAGGGCACCAAAGAAGGAGGGGCAGGAGACACTCCAGGTACCAGTGCAGAGATTCCCCTGCAGCCCATGCAGAAGGGAGCCCATGGGGGTCCACATGAGAGCAGATATCCATCCACCTGCAGCCCCTGGAGGACCCACCCCAGACCAGGTGGATGCACCTGAAGCCAGCTGTGACCTCGTGGAGAGCTTGTGCTGGAGCAGGTTTTCTGACAGGACTTGTGATTCATGCTGGAGCAGTCTGTTCCTGAGGGACTGTACACCATGGAAAAGATCCACATAGGAGAAGTTCACGAAGGACAGTGTACCATAGATGGGACTCCACACTGGAGCCAGGAAATATGGAAGAAGTTGCAGAGTAAAAGTGTTATCAAATGACTGCAAACCCCATTCCCTGTTCCCCTGAACTGTTCAACGGAGAGGTGGTAGAGAAGTCAGGAGTAAAGTTGAGCCAGGAAGGACGGAAGGAAGGAAGGAAGGACGGAAGGAAGGACGGAAGGAAGGACGGACGGAAGGANGAGGGGGGAGGGGGGGGGAGGAAGGGAGAAGTGTGTTTAGGGCTTTTTAAACTTGTCATTATCCTACTCTGTTACTAATTGTCAATAAAATATAAAATTCACTTACCAGAGCTGAGGTTTTTATTCCTATGATGGCAATTGTTGAGTGAGCTCCCTAACCTTATCTTGTATCAGCTTTTTGTATTTTCTGCCCCTGTCCTATTGAAAGGGCAATTGCTAGAGCAACTTGGTGAGTAGCAACCCACCACATAAGGTTAACCACAAGAATAAAAAATGTCATTTTCTAGAGCGTTCCTATGTCCTGAGTTGTTCAGGTAGATGCCTGGCTGTTGCAGTTTGAGGTGGCTTGCCTGCAGTGACATGGCAGGTCACATGCAGGATGGCCGGAGAGCATCTCTGCCCAAGCCCAGGTCAGTGCCCTGGTGCCCCAGCCCCCCTCTGCAGGCTGTCACTGCGCTGTCCCTGGCTGGGGGAGCCATAGGCCTGCTCAGGTTCTGTCTGCTCCTGCAACACGGCGGCGGCAAAGGGGGCGAGAAGATGGTCTCTGCATGGTGACCTCAGGAGATCTTCATTCACACGGTGACCAGAGGCAAAGAGCAAAGGCAAAGACGAGGAATGGGGAAGGGTCTGGAGTTTTCTGTAGGGGCGTGGGGACAGAGAGAGCACACACGCCAGCGGTCTCAGGGCACAGGAGTGGCACATGGGCAGAGTTGGGGTACAGGAGCCAACAGGGAGAAGCCGAGGGAGTGGCCAGGACCAGGGCCAGGGAAGGCAGGACAGTGTGGGAAGGGGAGACATGTAAGGAAGAAAGGGGTGGGGAAATACATTGCTTTTCGGGGGCAGAGATTGCAGCCTCTAGGCCACTTCACCTGGCATAAACATATGACAGATGCCAGATATACAAGGTAACAGCCAGAGCTAATTAATGGCTCTTTGAACATGAATTGCTTCTCAACCAGTTGCTCTGTTCTTCAGGTCAGTTGAAGGTATGATGTTTGTATCCTATTTCTTGTTAAGTAAAATGAAGGAGAGGGAAACATTTATGTTCAGTGCTACTTGGAGCAGTTCAAGAACATTTTAGCCCATTAACAAAAAAAAATAAAGGAAATGCAGCATGAAGTTTTCCATTTTGCTGAAACAAATATACTTGACATGAAATCTTGAATAATCTCCCTAGCCCCTTCATATGTGCTCCATGTGAAGGACTTTATTTTTTTTCTCTGAATAACATTTTAAGGACAGGCTGCCAAGCCCATTTGTCCCTCCATTTGCAGTTAATTTGTGTTTGCATGAGGTTTCCACATGCTGTTCAGTTTTCTGGTAGAGAACAGTTCGTTTCCTTTCCTCAATGAGCTTCCTTTCTGAAAACATGCCGCGTTCCCACCATCAGAGGAGCTGCAACCCTCACACAAAATTATGGGCAATCAATATTTCTTAAAAATACCAAAATGAATGCTCACTACAACTCAAAAACTTATATCTAGCATAATTCAAATGGGCATCTTACAACAGAAGCATAAAAAGTCAGAAGGCAGTTTGGGACTATTGATTTTGCATGACCTTTGTAGAGTTTTGTCGACTGCCTAATTAATCCCATGGCTACATTTGTGAGCAGCAATTCCACTACATATTATCTGAAAACAATGCCTCAATCCCTAAAAAGCTATTTAACAAATACAGCCGCTTGTTTAGTTCTGATGACAGTCAACCACAAGAGGGGGAGACCTCAGCCCTCCAAATACTCTCTTAATTCATACTGCTGCATAATTTTAGTTTTAATAACTTTGGCTTTAAAATCTTCTACTATAACAAAATTAAGAATTTTTTTAAATGGAAAATAAAAGGAGCACACTAATTTCATGTTTCCACTATCACAAGATCTGAGCTATAGCTTTCTAAGGAAAACACAGGAGCAATAAAATCAGGCATTATCATATTCAAAAGGCACTTTAATTCACATAGAGGAAAGGAAATAGGAACAGCTGAAATATGTCCTTTAGAATAAAAACTAGAATTAATCTTTGCCATAAGACTTTGTAATACATCCTCATTGTCTTCAGTGAAATATGCTGTTATCTTAGTATATTAAATACCTAATAATTGTAAATTACTAGATTTTCACAATGCATTTACTTTGAGCAGATTTATTAATAATCTATTCTGTATATGGGACAATTCACTGACAGTATTTCAGAAAATTACCCAGATCTATTATTTCCTGTCCTACTCATTTTCGTCTTTTATGATTTTTCCTTTCATTCCCCCCTCCCCTTTTTCTATTGGCTACTACAGAATAATAGACAAGGCAGAATTTTATTTTATGAAGATTGTGTACATCAGGTTTCAACCCTGAAGGAATTCCTAAAGGCAAACTATCTGCATACTCAAGCTTTTAATTTCCAGCATGCAAAAAGAGAGATGGTGTTCTTCACTGTTGAGGGGAGCCCAGGATGGCCTCTTTCTGGAACTGGAAAAGTGTTTACCCAAATACCTCTTTCAAAGTGCAATAAGAAGACAAAATTAGGAAACAGTGTTAGGTGAGAAGGTCCAAAACAGAACTTGTCTGCATTGCCATTTACACTTTGGTTTGGAAGAGCTATGAACGAAGGATGACTAATAAATTCAGATTCTTTATAAATAAAAAGAGAGCTATTTACATTTAACCTGATTAGAAGAGGAACTGAGTATCTTCAGGTCCTTCAAGCTTCAACTGAAGATGAAAATATTCACTGTTCTCTGTATCCATAAAGAGCAGCTGCACCAATGTTCTAGCAAATTTACAGAAAATAAAACAACTCTAATAATATTCTGCTTCTTTATAACACCACCTTTTTCAATGGAAAGTGGATGAGACTAAAAATCACAGATCCTGAGGAACAAGCAATCTACAGCTCATGTGATCAGAATTTTAACAAGAATTTAAAATACTAAATATCATTAATTGTGTTTTCCAAACCAACAAAGCTAACATGAAAAAAAAGGAAAAGTGCTAGCATTGCACAGTATTTCAGGTAACAATAAAGTTTTTCTATCTCTAAAATAATTTCATTTTGTCATCTTTCCCTCTTCAGTTTCTGGGGTTTAAATTTAGAGATTATACTTTCTGTCTCCAAACGAAAACTATCATCCTTCACTACACACAAGATAGCACTTTGTTCTGATGAGCATCATGGAGATCTGTCAGTTCTTCTTGACAGATTCTTTTGAGAAATAATTTTGTTTACTTTCGTTTTGTTTTCAAAGACACCATTGAATTTGATCACTATTTAATGACAAAGATGCACATTAAAAATTTGGGCTAGTGTTAGGATAAAAGCTCTCTGTTAATCCTTCAAGACCTGGCTTCTTGGAGGGATGGAGCACAGCTAAGAAAAACAGCAGTGCAATTCCACATACAGCATCCCAGTGGTGTGGAGGAGAGGCAATGCACTCTGTACAGCAGTGTGATGGGAAAGTAATCAGTTTTTGGTTATCTTACAGATACTGTCACATGGTTTGTCTATGAGCTGTATGTATGCTGTACAGCACATGAAGTTCAGGGTATCCTTCTCGGGCATAAATTACATGCATGGAAATGTTTCCTCCTTTTGAAAGCACATAAACTTCAGCTAAATAAATGTGAGAAACCTCAAGTGGATTTCAGTTCTACTTTGTGAGGTGAACTGATATCTCGTGCAGTGTAACCAGGCCAAACCTATGGTTTACGAGTTAACCAAATACTTTCAACCCATAACATGGACATAAATCCAGTATCAGACATAAAGCCAACTATTGGCACACTAGTAGACATGTACTAGGTGCATTAAGGTGTGAGTTCACAGAGGCAGCACTGATGTGACCAGGATTAGATGTTTGCATCTGAAGGAAAAACCTAATCTTCTTTGGTCCTACGGAGAGAGGAATTTCTGGAACACAATTCACTTCAGCCCAAGATGGATATGTAATACACGACATGAACCCTGCCTACTCAAACTACCTGCCAATTTACACTGACTGCAGACAGCTCAGAGTGATCTAGCTCAAGGCAAAGTTTAATGTTATAGATGTCTAAGGTTAAGTAAAATGAATCCCAGACCACTTGATGTCAGAAAGATCACCTGAGACATGAACTTGTCCTTGTTTATTTATAAAGATATGAATTCAAAGAAGACATTCAAGCACAAAACTCAGGAGAATTTTATCCACCTTAATGAACTCCAATTACATTCCATTTTTCGTAGTACTTAGGATATTAAATAAGCATAATTTAGTAGAAAATATGTGTGTGGGTCACACTGGTACTTTTTGTGGCAATATCACAGAATCATGGAATCCCAAAAAACGCTCAGTTGGAAGGGACTCATAAGGATCATTGATTCCAGCTCTTAAGCCTGCACAAGACATCCCCAGGAGTCACACCATGTGCCTGACAGCATTGTCCAAACACTTCTTGAACTCTGTCAGACTTGGTGCTGTAACCATTTCCATGGGGGACCTGTTCCAGTGGCCAACCACCCTCTGGGTGAAGAACCTGTTTCTAGTATCCAAACTAAACCTCCCCTGACATAACTTCAGGCCATTCCCTCAAGTCCTGTCACTGGGCACCACAGAAGGCTGATCTCAGTAGAGAAGATCTGTTCCAACATTGTGCGAATAGATGCCATTCCACAAAAAAAAAATTTAAAACTTTCTGACACACATCTTAGCCTAACCTGAGGACCTGCACCCCAAAAGATCCTCTTCTCAGAAAAATTGCAAACTACTGTAGAAAGTGTGAAAGTCTGTGTCATCCTTGATCGCTGTGAGTGCCAGAAATATCAATAGACACTTCTGTTGAATTAAGGGTAGTACATACGGCTCTGACTAACAGAGCTACCGTTTCAACTTTACCTTTAGCAATACTGTGATGCTGTTCATTTTTTTATTCCCAGTAAGGGACACAGCAGAGAAAAGGCTTATGGGAGCCAGGGACCTTCAACCAAGCTCTCTTGTTACCATGATTTCTAATGCACAAGCCCTTCAGGGAACATCTGACTATACCTGCTGATTCATTCTGACAGATGCTATCAATTCACTGCACTTTTTCAAGGGAAGTGTTGCAGAAGTAGCTTTAGGCAAGCAGGAGTCATAAAGAGTCCCGTGTTCAGTGGAGCCAGGATACGTTGCTCTCTCTTAAGTGATATATTCTTGAATACACCCTTCACATAGATCCCTATGGTTGCCTATATATGTAGGTGTACATCCACCTCACCAGATCATCCATTACTCTGATCTTTGTGTCACCCAGGGACCCCATCCCAGCATGTGCTGCAGAGAGTCAATCATCCTCTTTGATAATAGGTCCAGTGTTACGTAAACACAACAATATCACTTCTGTCCAAAGGCTGCAGCACAGGCAGTGTCTCTCCAGAGACAGAAAACACTGTAAGGAAAGCCAAGGGGAACTTTTAACTTTAAGAAGAAAACTGGGATATAGCTATTAGATTTTAGAAAAAAGATGCAACATTCTTGAATACTAAGAATAGAAAGCCTTTCTCTTAAGAGCAGCACAGAAAGAGACTGCAAGTCCTCTGCTGATGGTAGCAAAAATTAATTACTGCATCCCATGCCTTGTGGCTTAAGGACATAAAAATAAGCACAAATATATCGCTCTGGTTAGTGGTGTGTAATGAGTTTTAACCACAACATCTCATTTGCTTTGCATTTCCTTGTGGCACTCATTTCCTCCTTCTTTTCTTGACTGTGAAAGAGAAATGTCTTTACACTTAGTCAGGACTGATCCAGAGGTCCTGCTCAATCTCCTAATTTACAGACAATAACATTGCAAAAAAAAACATTACCACAGTTACTCATGTACCTGAAAAATCTCTGAATTCCCCACAGCTGGGCACAGTGTGGATAAAACTGGTGTGCTCAAAGGATTCCAACATATGGAGAAAGGCTAAATTGAATTCTTCAAGCAAAGCTAGTCAAAGCTTAGTCCAAAACATCAGTTCCTAAACCATAGAAATAGGCTGTAGCCTTGCTGTGACAGTCAAGAAGTGCACACAGTCCCAGATAGGGACCTCTTGCCCTTAGCTCTACAACAGCTCTACAGCAACATTCCAGCTGTGGCAGCACAAGGCACAACCTGGCTCCCCTGGCACTTCGCCTCTTCTAAGCTATAGCTAGGCAGCTACCAGTGCCTGAGCCACCTTATTCAAAACTAGCACAACTCTGTTTTTACTAGATTCCCACTCACAGCTCTGCCTGTAGGATTGAAGCTTTGTCTCACCAAAGGAGTGGGGGAATCCTGTGACATTTAAACAATGAGCAAAACCGTGAAGAATACCTAGTAAGTAACAAGCCTACACCAGCTGGGGAGATGCTCTCAGGTACATATTATGATATGACATCATTTTTTATGGCCGAAATATTTTTATGCCTGATTCAACAAAGAATTCTGTGACATCCTCTTCTGCAACTGAATTACCATTACAGGGGTGTTCTGTGAAACATGGAAACATACCTTAAACAATTTTTTTAATACTTATAAAACTACCAAAATTGTGTTGTTTCCAATCCAAATATATTTTTCTGTAACATAGGCCTGGATCTGCACAGCCAAATGTAGAAGCTTTTTCATTGCTAATCTGACAGGTAATATATTTTAACTAAATGATCTACCTATACCTATTACAAATTATTAGTTGTCAATTAGATATACTAGTAATACAGATAATTATATGTTTCAAGAAACAAACCTGTACTTTGACTTGCATTTACAGATTAATTAGCACTTCTGGCAAGTTTCTAGAAATAGAGCAAAAGCAGCAGTAACAAAGTAGTTTTGACCCAGTTCTTTCTCTCACCCTTCTTTTATGCCGTAACTTTTATTCTCCACACATCTATGTTTCGCCTTAATGGGGAGTATTTTGCCTCTCAGAAATACATATATTTTTCCTTATGGAGAGTTCTCCAAACAGTTTCTTTTGCATTTTAAGAATACAGCAAAATAATCCAAAATTTTTCTCATCTCCATGAACTTGTTTTTTTCAAGACAACGATTCATCCTGTTCCAAGGGCCTGGACTGTAAAGAGCAGAACTCTTTGGTGGCCTTGTTGAAAATGGGTTGTTTTATAGACATAAGAAAGTGTCATTAGGAAAGGGGTTTGAACCCAGCGCTGACCAAGAGAGAGCAACTAGTTAAACGTAAGAAACATGCCTCCATTAAATGGTCCTAGCTTACAACCAAAATGCAAAATCAGAATTCTGTTCCTACACAGCACTTTGAAGGCTTTGGTTATGCGCTAACTACAATGTGCATTGAAATGAAAACAAAACACAAACCCTTGAAAGTCTTTAGGAACAAATTCTTGTCCTCTGGAGAGCTCTATGGCAAAGACCAGCTCTTTTTCTGAGAGGCCAGGGACAAAGGACAGAACTTTTACCCATGACTTAGCACATATAAGAAAGTTTTCTGGTCTGTTTTCATAAATTCTAGAGAAAGGCTTTTAGAGGTGTCTGTGCAGAAATGAGCAGAAGGAAGGCTGTTCTCTGAAATCCTAAATGAAAGAGTAATTATGACTTCTGCTGGTGAAAATCCCAACACTCAGTGGTGTCTCAAGATCTACAACAACACAGATAAAATGGGAACTGGGGGTCTTACAATACATGGGAATTCATGGATGTCTATGGTGTCTACTATGTAAGGGTGTGGGAACAACTGCAATTTTAAAAAGCAAGAAAACCATTACTAAGGAAGCAGATCTTACAAATTGCATCCTTCATACCAATAGTGTGGGCTTCACTAACAGCTTTTGGGTTTTAAGTTTATGAATGAAGTTATCTTAATACAAGATAAGGTTTCCATATTTAATTTGGCATGACCTATTTACTTAAGGGACTATTCAGCCAGTGTTGCAATGAAACGTAAACCTATTCAAAGCTTACTAGCAGAGCCTCCTTCATCCATTAGCCATGAAAGGCATTGCAACTATCTAATATTCTATTCTCTTTATTAAAAGCAGAGATAGAGAGTTAGAGAGTTATATAGTGAGATACAACATAAATAACAACTCATAATATACACACCTAAGTCACATATGAGAGAGGGTTTTACCCTCAGAGCACGTTTCTAGCTGGGAAATAGAGAAATTCAACAAAGCCATCTGTTTTGTGCCACTTTCTAGAATGAATGCCCTTCTTCTGCTCTGAAATGCCTTTCAGAAGGATAGCACAAGCCAAACTGAATTGCCCAATTTGAATTAAATAAGATGCTTGTAACAAAATTGTGTCTCCTGTACAGTAGGGACAGTCCTAGCATGGGTTTGCACAGAGAAAAAATTTATTACTTACCATTCACTCTTATCTTATTGTATTTAGCCAATATCCCATCAAGGCAAGCCAATGATTTTCCCAAACAGAAACAGCACAGGAAATCATAGCACTGTGCAAGTCAAACTTTCTGTTAAAATATCAGTGTTTGCTAAGTGTTTGCGTAGCTTTTGCGATGCCTTCTAGAAGGCTGAGAAGGGAGAAAACTGAAAAAAAGCTGGAATACACTATGCTTCATACAGAACTCCTTTAGGAATGCAGATGACTGTTCAAGAACACACTATGACAGAAAGAGTGAGCACAAATTCCAGCTTAAGTTCACATTTGGGCTTCTGCTGTCATGAGCAGCAGCATCACCATTTGCTTGCTGTGCTGTGCACCATATCAAAACACAGTAAGGAACAAAGCCCCATGAAGCTTCCACTTCTAACTTAAAAGTGTCCTTTTCGTGTCATTTCCCAGAAGACATTTTCTCCTCTTTTTTCAGAATGGGATTGTGGAACACTTCATTTACACCACGTCCTATGAAGCTGCAGTTCCACAAGATTACAGACAAGAGCTATCCAACAGTACTCCAAAATCAGGATGTGCCAGAGCACTCAGGACAACACGCTCTCTTCTTTCCTTCATCACTCACTGACACCCAGCACTCCAGACTCTGATGAGGAGAAGGAAATACAAGTCTTTAGTCCCAATAATAGTGAGCTTCCTGTCTAAAACACAGTCAACACAGCAACATCTCTATGTCAAAAGCTACTATACATTTGATACAATGTTAGATTACCTTACATGATATTAAATGGGGATTTTGTGATCCCTTATCTAATATAACAAAATTTCCATTTAAGGCCATGCCAGAACAAACTATGGCCCCCCGCTACATTTGTCACCCTTCCCAACACAATTCAGTTCTCAATCACTCTTCCTTTACACTCTAAACCTCTAAGTAGAAAGCCCCCATAGGGGAAACCAGCACAACAGATGAGCGGATTTTGTGAAATGTTCATTTTCCCCTTATTTTAATTAAAATACTTGTTAATAACCTGTTACTAATCAGCACAGAAATGCCTATACCACTAGCTAAAAACAGGAAAACTGCATTCCTTTGCAAGTTCATCACTTCACACTACTTTTGTACCATATCTTTGTCTCCTGTACTCTGATTTGAGAATTTCCATCTGCCCTTTGTGACCACAGCACATACAAGGCAAGTCTTAACAGTATTTTTTTTGCAAGGTAATGTAAATATATATGTTCCAGAAACCTTAAAGTTGTTAAACTGCAAAAAAGACAAAAAAAAAAACCCTTAAAAGGCATGTAATTTTATACAATTAAATAACGACTGCTGTCCCATGGGTCTGCCCTTTCTCAATGCACTGTTTGATGCAACATAAATACAGCATTTCCTGTCTGCTGCTAGAGTATGCTTGAAATTCCTTCAGCAATGTTTGTATGTGTGTGTCTATGAATTTTTTTTGCTTAAAACCTTCATGGCATTTGTAGTATAGCACTTCTGCTGCAATATTCAATTATTTTCTCAAGCTACAAATATTTTCTGAAAGAAGAAATAATAAGTTTTAAAACAGAAAATCTTTCTCATTATCATCAGAGATGAGCTGTAAACTGCCATCTTTGAGACTTCTCAAATAAAACATTGCTTTTATAGTGGAAAGCACAAGCTGACTTAAATATAAGGGAGACCATAAAGTTTTCTTCTAATTCATATGGCTACGTCAGAGGCATTAATGCATGCTCATGAGAGAATTCTGAAAATCTTGTATAAATATTCCCCAGAAGAGATGTCCATATATTTTCAGCTATAGGCCCTTGCTTTCACCCTCTGCTATGATTCACAACTGTGCATACCAGCTGAGAGTGCTGGTCAGACCTTGGCTTACAAACTTTAAGATTTGTCTTGATGATCTAAAGATCTCTTTCAACCTGATGATTCTATGAAATTGTTTAAAAGACAGTCACAGAAATGCCAATATTTACATTCCAAGTCTTGGGATGCTTCTAACAGCAGGCTGGATCTTAAAAACCTAGCCAAACACCACGATAATAACTTTGACATATATAAGAAATTGAATGGTTAGGAAAATAAAAGTGACAAAAATATGGTAATACTACACTTATGGTTTCTCCAACCAACAGCAGGAGCAGTCTGCTTCTATTCCAACCCTGTTGATTTCAGCAAAGATTCATTTAAGTCAAATAAAGAGTAAAGCTTTTGCAAAATCAGGCCCTGAAACATTTTATAATTTTGAATGGAATCCTGACATTGTGTAAATTTGCTGAGAAGAGGTGGCAGCATGACTTACTGGGAAATGGGAAAGCTGGGACCCCAGAGCCTGGAGGGAAAAGAAAGTTTATCACTTATGGAAAGTATAAGTTGAGGATACACAGAACAAGAATTGACAGGCATATTCTTAGCTTCAGTAAAGGGTTTTGAATAACTACCTGGCTACTTACATTCATTTACTTAAAAATTCCCCTGGCACTTGTCCTGGTCTCTAATCATCTCACATCATGAAATTCACATTTAAAATCTTCAATAATTCAGCTGTTCAATTAGTCAGCCAATCAATTATTCAGCTATTGATCTGCCCCACAAGGAAATAAAATTTTAATGGATGGACAGTTAAACTTTCACAAACAGAGGAGCCTATGCTGCTAAGTATAACTTAGATTTGACCTGTACCCAGGTACAATTCTTAGGGGGCAAAGGCAGGGGAAAGTCTACTTTTTTTCCCTTTGCAGTTCTTAGATTAGCTCTGCTATAGTTCCAGAAAATTAGAAATATCTGAAAGTTTCTGTCTCTTTGTCATTACAGGTGTTGCTTATCTACCTCACTGGCTTCTTGCTTAGGAAATGGTAACAATTGAAATGATGCTTTGATCTGGAGATAATTAAACACTCCTTTAAAAGCTATAATGGAAATTTTAAACCTCAGTTGCATTGTTTTGCACCTTGTTTCTCCTATTCTAGATGTAATTTCTTCATAAGGGAGCCTTCCGAACATTTTTTCTTTCCTCTTATAAGCTCCTTATTTCTGATCTACATCTTTCTTTTTAAACCTGCTCCCAAGCAGTTCCTCCTCCTCCCTTTCTCGGTGATCATTATGCTGAAAGTCCATCTCTTTCAATCTCCTTTCACAAGAACAATGCTGTAGATTTGTACAAGGACTGTGATTGCTTGGAAACCATTCCCACAGGTCCTACAGTTAGTCACCGGTGTCCCAAAGCACTGAGACAATATTAAACAACTTGGCCAACCAAGTTCATCTCAGGACACAGAACTTATTCCTGCAGATACTCCAACTTCTGCACTGCTTAAACCCTGCCACCACCAGTTTCATACCCTCCTGTCAGCTCAAAAAGGGGAAAGCGCAACCAGTCAGTTACTGACGCACCAGCACAGCATTACATGGTATTTTTTAAATCAAACCTGTTTTCTACTGTCACGGTCTCTAGCTTTTTATTTTATTTCATTTCAGGAAGGAAGGAAGGACAAAAGAGAATAAAGCAGAATACACACTTTCCAGAAGTGGAAACAGCTATTTTCAAAGTATTTTCTGAGGAACAACAGGTATCATAAGATTTGGTATTTTTATGAGAACAAGAATAGCAAAGAAAAGTGAGTGGAAAGTGAGTTGCAGATGGGTGTCAACCAGCAGTACTCCTGCACAGGCTGGTCACCCCAGTACAAGTGCTAAACTAATCCAAAAGGGGCAAGGCAACTGGATTTCCTACAAGAGCTCTTGGGACTTATGTGGTTCTTACCACATTTACAAGTGCCCATCAGTCGAGCCCAAAAACTTTGGCTATTACTGGTTCTGTCCTAGCCTAATGAAAGTTCTAAGAAAGACCTCCTTTAGGGAAGGGAGAGGAGGAGAGAGTTCATGCAACACATGTGATGTGTAGTACACAAGCACATGTACACAGTACACAGTACACATATGCCTGTAAGGGATTTTAGCTTCATCACAAGGTGTTTTTCCCAACTGCAGTTCCTGGCTGCAGGAAACAGAGCAGCCATTGCTTTGCAAGAGTGCTACTTACTCGACAATACCCACATACTACTAAATGTATCTGTCTTGAGAATAAGCTTCCAGTGCAGTGAAACAGTTCTAATCAATAATTTGTAGCTTGTAAATTGCAACAGGATGCTCTCCCCTACCTCAAGAATCCAAACAACGGCACTTAAACCAAAAGAAAAAAGTACAACTTGTCTAATTTTTGGTTTATTGTGTACCAAATTTGTGTAAGGTTTTACAGATAATTTTTTTTCTAATAAAGCACGAGTATACAAATAATAAATCAACGTCATCAAATTATTGGGAAATATTTGTTGAAGAGGAAAAAATCAGTAACTTTAATGTCAATAGAACTCAAATCACAAAATTGTCAAAGATAGCTTATTAGTTACTTTAAATAGGCATTCAATAATTGACATACCCTGAGGAATAATTACAGGCTATATTAAGATGACAGCAGTTTAAATTCATAAAGCTAAGAGTGCATGCCATGAAGTGCCAAAGACACACTGAATAAGCCCAAATTTCCTCTGCATATATTTTCATCCCACATTTATCCTCCCTGTTATCTATGTACATAGAACAACAAAGAACCTTCAATCTAAATCAACCTGAATGTTTTGGCCTATGGATAACTTTGACAGTGAAATGCTCTTACAAAGGATCCACAGAATAGGGCAATAGCAGTGTTCTCTAGAGCAATATGACTGCAGTTTCTTCGACTTACTTTAGTTGAAAAAAGGCGGTGCATCTTTTCAGAGATATGGGGTTTTTTTCTCTGGCATTCTTTATTTTATTGTGCCCAAAGATACATGTTTCAGCTTATGCTGAAACTTAAGCTGTGGCCTCAGTCCAATAATTGGTTGCTGTATTGGGGTTTCGTGGCCGTGTTTTGATAGTGGTGGGACTGCAGGGGTGGCTTCTGTGAGAACCTGCTGGAAGCTTCCTCCATGGCCAACCTGAGCCAGCTCCAAGATGGACCCGCTGCTGGCCAATGTTGAGCCTATCAGTGATGGTAGCAACACCTCTGGGATAACTGAGTGAAGGGGAAAATGTCGCTGCACAGGAGCAACTGCAGCCCCAGAAAAGAGGAGTGAGAACACATGAGAGCAACAGCCCTGCAGACACCAAGGTCAGTGCAGAAGGAGAGGCAGGAGGAGCTCCAGGTGCCAGAGCTGAGATTCCTGCACACTCCATGGTGAACACCACAGTGAGGAAGGCTGTGCCCCTGCAGCCCATGGAGGTCCACACTGGAGCCAATATGAACCTGCCTCATGTGGAAGACCCCACATGGGAGAAAGTGGATGTCCAAAGGAGGCTGTGACTTCATAGATATTCCATGCTGGAGCAGGGTCCTACAGGAACCTATGGCCCCATGGAGAGAAAAGCTCACACTGGAGCAGGTTTGTTGGCAGGACTTGTTACCCCATGGGAGATCCACAGTGGCGGAGCCTGTTCCTGAGGGACTGCCCCCATGGAAGGGACCTATGCTGGAGCAGTTTGTGAAGAACCGCAGCCCATAGGAAGGACTCACCTTGGATACATTCATGGAGGACTGTCTCCTATTGAAGAGACCCCATGATGGAGCAGAGGAAGAGTGAAGAGTTCTTCCTCTGAGGAGGAGGGAACAGCAAAGATGTGATGAACTGACCAAGTCCCAATTCCCCATTCCCTTAAGTCACTGAGGAGGAGGAGGTAGAGAAATTGAGAGTAAAGTTGAGCACAAGAAAAAGGGAGGGGTGGAGGGAAGGTGTTTTTAAGATTTGTTATTTTCTCATTACCTTACTCTGATTTTACTAGTAATAAATTCAACTAATTAATTTTCCCAAGTTGAGTCTGTTTTGCCCATGACATTGACTGGTGAGTGATCTCTCCCCATCCTTATCTCAAGTCTCAAGTCTTTCATTATATTTCCTCTCCTCTGTCCAGTTGAGGAGGGCAGTGACAGGGCAGCTTCAGTAGCCACCTGGTATCCAGACAGTTGTATTAATCAGTTCAACAATTAACTCTTACTGAAGTGAAACTTCCTTACATGCTGTTTTCCCTTTGAGATAGAAAAGACAAAGCCTAACTACAGACCCATCTAAGTAACTACTGGAATAACAAATTTTATCTGATGCAAAATTTGCTTCTTTTCTTTGCTCTTCACTTTTCTTAGCTTTTTCTTCTTTCCTTATCCTGTAGGTTTGCACTTAAAATTAAACACTCCAGGCAAAATAGACTTCAGCTCTAAGTACTGAAGTGCACTATCGTACTCAGAGTACACAATATAACTCAGGAACTATCTGAAATACTACACAATTTCATCTCTATAATTTCCAAGTGGGGCTGACACCTTTACTTTTTGTCCTTATACTTTAGACATCTATTTAGCCTTGAAATATATCAATGTGCAAATAAAGACTTTTTCCCCAGAAATTCAACAGGCTGACTCTATTATAACCAGACTCTGACTGTACTGCTAATAATCATAATTTTTCATACCATGAGATGCAAGTGTAGTTTGAAAGTACTGTTACTAGTTGCAGGGTAGGAAATAATTGAAACAAAAGTCAGTATGATTGGATTATTTTTCCCACCTCTGAAAAAAATAATCTTGTTTCTATACAGATTCCTATATACAGGGTTTTCTACAAATGGTGATTTCTGTATTTTTATATCACTGTTAAAAGAGGGGGATCCCTGAGCTACTTTGATTAATATACATCAGAAAACAGGCTGAGTGGAGAGTGCTTTGGGTAAAAAAAGCCCTCCTTAATTCATGTCTGCTTCTGCAAAGTTTGAAACAAGAAATTTCTTTCCTCAAGCTTCCAAGTGAACCAGACATCAGAGAGAGTATTCCCTCCTGGGAAGCTGCTACTAAACCCAGGCGTTAAGAGTACCTCTGTATCTGTTGAATTCAAAAACCAATGTTCTACATGTTATCTTTGAAGTTTATCTAAAGGCCCAATGGATATAAACATAAGCAATCCTTATAATGTCTCTCCCTGAAATTCCACCATACCTACCCCAGGCAAGCAACACTTTTCACACAGAGACTCTCAAAATATTTTATTCATGGACATGAAAACTGTAAGAAGTATACTCTGACAAGAAGAGAAACAGATTAACCCTGCAGACCTTGAGAGGAATAAAAAAGGCTGTTTTCTTTGGATGAAGACTTAAACCACTGCTTCCTCAGTGAGCTCAATATCTTCCTCCCACACTAGGTTTATTTTCAGTTTTAATTCTTTCCTGTGGCAGAGTCTGAAGCGCCTTCTACTGTGCTTGGCAGCCATTCTTTCATTGTCCAGCGGCTTTCTCTTGCCATTAACACTGGGATGCCTTTGTTACCAATGGATAAAACTTACAAGCACATTTCAAGCAAAATTACAGGCAGTCTTCCTGCTCAACAAGAACAGTATAGAATTATGATTTCCAGAAGAGTATCTTCCACAAACAATGTATGCTGTTTCTCATTTCCTCTTGGCAAGAATGGTATATCCAATCTCTGTTAATTGCTTCCTGTAGACACACTTCTAAATAATAGTTTGCACAAAAAAAATTTCAAGATGCTGATTATTTTAGGCAAACACTTCTCAGTTTAAACTATCCATTGGGAAATAACCTGACACACAGTATAGCATCACTTGATTCATCACTATACGAGGCCAGACAGAAGTAAAAACTGCTCAGAAAAATTTGCTGTTAGATCAACTTTGAAAATTACACCTAGAGCTATCCTTCAAACACAGTTAATTTCTTAACCTAGAAGTGAGTAAGTTCAATGTGCTGAGAAGACTCAGAGCTGTCCAATGTCCACAATACAAATATAGAGAGACCTTTCTCAAGTACTTGTTTCAGCAATATCCAGCTTCATCTGCAGCTGAAAAATTCAGACTCAGAAGAAACATGAGTAAATGTATCAGACACTAAAGGACAACAGAAGCTGATAAATCAGTCCATACTAAATATGTCAACACTACCTTATTAAATACTTATTATATAATACTACTACTTTTTAAATAAGTGGCATATAGTGGATTAGGCACCTGAAAAGAAGTCAGGATATTTAAGACCTATTACTCTGGCCATACCTTGTCAGATGATACCTGAAGAGTGTAGCATTCTCATGCTTCCTAACCCTCCACCTTTATCCCCCAGACTTTGTAGAGCGCTTTCAGTGCAAGGTTGTGTTTAAAAACATCACATTCTCACATGCATTTCCCACAAGCTATCTGTGAAAAACTAAAAATTTACCAGTGTGGATTGCAAGTGTGCATAATTGATATAAAGGTTACCTGAGAGACCACTCTTCCTCCTATCTTCCCACTCCTGAGTCTCCATAGCCTTATTTCTCTTCCCAAGACAGATTCCTTCTGTGTCACATCACCTAAGGGACGCATTTCCCAGCACTAATGCTTTGTAAAGGTGCAAACTGAACACATGAAAATAAGTGTGATTAACCAAACACTCGTCTGCTGCAATTGGGTTTCTGTTTTTCATAGAGACATAAAACATGGAGCATGAGGAGCCAACAGAGATCTATTCCATATTAAGTGCAGGAACATACGAAATGTGAGCCAAGCGATTAATGCTTCTTCACACAAGGTGAGACAGATTATCCCAGTGCTGCATTCCTGCACAGGGACTGTGCACTGCAACATGTTTCCAGGGCTGCTCCAGCTTAAAACAATGGTGACACCACACTTACGTCCAGATGGTTTATAAACGATATATTTGTATCTTCCCTACTTGCCACCTAATTCCTGGAACACAAAGACAGGAATAAATTCAGTCTTACCTCTTTTAACAACTGAGCTGAACACAAATGTCAGGACCTGGGCAACACATGAGCTAGGGTAGTTTTCCTTATACAAATATACACAGTGTTAGGCCCAAGCTAAACATTAAATTAAGATTATATTGATTGGATAACTAGAAACCGATGACTTTTTTCAAGTAGGAAACAAAGAGAGGTTTGAGACTGCTTTTTTGACAGGCAGGTCTTTTTTTAAAACTACTATTCATGAGGAGGTGGGTTGCTACATACCAATTACTTACTTTTACGAAAATAAATTGCACTTGCTTTTTATGAAAGGGAAAAAATGCATTTAATACTTGCAAATCCAATAAATTTGTGAATGTTTATTAATTCCTAGACCCAGTCTATTTTCAAAACACTTTGACCTCCAAACTCTGGCAGATGTTTGCTACATTATGAGACATGGGGCTTACACAACACAGGGATTTAAAATATACCTTATACAACAATAGTCCAAAATTTCACAGAATTAAAAATGGCAAAAGCCCAAATCTCCTAATTTCTTAGCAATAAATTTTTTAATTGATTAACAGCAACCAAGGACAATAAGGGTCTGATCTAAATCCCATTAGACACTAGAGGAACCTTGGCACTCATGTTTGTGAAATTACAAGCAAGTCTTTAATTATTTCTATATTTAGATTCTTACATTGTAAACCAGTGGATGTAATGAAATGCCATGTTCAGTGACTTCAGCTCCATTTGACATCCATATACCTGGAAAGCACCTGCATCTTGTTTTATTTTCCTTTACGGCCTCATTCAAATGTAGCAATCACTAAGAATCTGAAGGTACAAACCAAACTCTACACACCAAAGAAGATGCCATAAACAGAAACAACCTTCAGTCTAAAAGATCTAAGGTTAATACCATCTAAAGCCCTCCAAACACTCAGCTTTTATTAATTCATTTAATAGAAGTGTCACTGCAATACAGAGTGGGCTACATCTGATTCATTCTAATCATATGAAAGTCACGCACTTTGTTCTCACATATGGTTAGCAGCCTACGGTAATTGTTCCAATCCTCAGTGACTACTTTATTTTATACTTTATTTGGCATACAAATACATAAATCTATTAGACCTATTCCAGACCACCAATTTTGGAATGTTTCAAACCACATGGCAGATTATTTGAGTCAGGATGTGACCAAACCAGCACTACAAATATTAAAAAACAGTTAAGGAAACAGTCACCTGGAAGGGGCACATAATTTTGTCTTGTCTTCTCCTGATTTACATTCCCATGAATGTGCAATTATCTTCAAACACCAGCATAACAAGAAGAACCCATCCTGCACAGTATTTCCAGAAAAGGAATTTGTGCTGTTTCATGTTTCCTCACTGCCTGGCACAATTGGCATCTTTTATTGTTTTTCATGTACCACACTAAAAATAATCTTTACTAAAAATAGTAATTATTCAGATTATTGGAGGAAAAAAGCTAAAAGTGGGCTAGCAATATAAAAATTATAAAGACAACGATCTGGTTAACTGTATATCAATTAGTGCACTATCATCACAGGCAAAGCAGTAAAGAGACTGATTCAGAATGCAGCCATAATATAATGCTAATCACTGTTTTATGAAAAATAGGCCTTGATGTTGATGGGACTATGTATTTGGTTAATTTGTGTTTCAGTTAATGGCAAGTATGTTAATAAAACTTCTTGATAAAAACATTGTGATAAACAATTTAGTTTCATCACATAATAAAGGAACAAGCTAAACAGATTGAGGATTGGTTGATGGATGGGTCTTAACAATAACTATAAATGTCAGACTGCTCTGCTGTGACCATCTTTTTGCCAAGACTGGCAGGGGTTACTTCTGAACGGACCATGAGTCCTCATACAAACCCCTGTCATCATGAATAACCCAGAAGAAGAAGTCCAACACTTGCAGATGACAAAAGGTCAACAGAGTGCAAATTAATTGTGGCAATAGATCAGATTGAATGGTGAAACTATTTGGTGAAATGGTTTCATTTACATAACATCAATTTTAATACAGACAAACACAAATATAATGAAAAAGAACATATGACAAAGCACATAATGGATGGAGGACTCTAATCTCAAATTTAGAAGGATGCTGGGGTTCATGGTTAAATTACTAACTGAACTGAAGATCCTAATGCAAGGCTGTGACAAATGTAGGTGTCCACATTGCAAGTGAAGAATTGGAAGTGCCTTAGGAAAAACTGCAAGAACGACACATGTTCATAAAATATGTGACTATGACTAAGTGACTTAATCTATCCAAGAGAATTTTTAATTAGCCCCCTTGATCAGAGCATAGAGACACCACCATTAGGTAGATACTTCTCATAGAAATCTCAGCTTAATGAACATTAGAGAAATCTGAACTAGAAACAAAGGACACCATTGCAATATTAAGGGCAAATAACTTCTGAGGAGAGGTTACTAGAAATGCCTGCCAGTATCCACTTTATGTAAATGAAGACATTTTCTATACAGTCTAACATGAAGTAAAAAAATACAGAGGGGATGCTGGATTTGCATGAGGTTTTGTGTCCTGGATCATAGAAGAGGCAAAGGTACGCGATCCCTTCTGCTCTTAAATACCTGTGAATCTAAACTGACACTTGTGGTCCTTGGTAGAATACAGTTTACCACTGTGCAAAAATTTATCCCCAGACCAATCCTTCTCCTGAGTCAAGAAACTATGTGATATCTTCTCTTCACAGGAGGTGAACTGTTTTGACGGAAGTTCTGCTTTTACGTTTCTTTTCTTCTGTTTAAAATTTAGTCAACACTGAACCTTCTGAGAGCAGGTGCAGCACAGCCATTAACCTTGCATGCACCCTGATTCTGCCCAGCGGCTGTAAGCAGTTCACAGCAGTCACACTCAGGTGTGACTCTGGCATTTGTATAAATGCTTTTATTCTCAGAACTTGATACTATACTTATCTCAGCTCTTGGGCTATTTTATTTTTTTTCTAAAGTGACAGCCAGGTGTGAAACATAAATGGCCCATTGAGTTTTAATTGGTCAATGACATTTATAGTTCTATCTCTCTTTAGTCTTATTACTGGAAACAGATTCTAATACAGCATGTTCTGGGCCAATGCTCCAGGCCTGCTTCTTGCCTGTAATTGGTAATGTCAGGTACCCACAACGATTCTGCTAGTACTGATACAAATCACTTGTTATATATTCTTTCAGAAGGCAAATTGGTGCAGTTATTTGCCTTTTGCATCCATAAGTAGCATGAATACTGTGATATGCCAGGCAGTCATTTCTCATGTGCTCTGTGAAAATTGTAGAATTTTGCAGTTCCACAACGCACGAACATTATTATTCTATAAAAGTAACAGTTCCTTGGTATTCCTGACTAATATTTTCTGTATAAAGATAGAGTGGTTACATGGCCATCAATTTGAAAGAATTCTTTTAATGACAAATTTAGCCCTCATCTTCTTGCTTTATTGTCTAGTCTGTCCACTGGTAGATAAGGAGAGCTGAGATTGACCAGCGACCATCATTATTCACTTATAAAATTATTGCCAGTAAAATGGCATGGCTTCTGGAATTGGCAAATACTGATTGTCTAGCAGACTTGAACATTGGAACTGTTTGTGTTGTGAGCATTTTTTTCCCACTACGTGTGGGCAATTTTTATTCAAACACTTTAAAAAATTTTACACAGGAAACTGAATTGAAATCACTGGGCTGCATCCTTCTACTTTATCCTGATGTTTTCTTCCTGTCTCAATTCACACGTACCCTATTATCTATCTTACCCTAATAGCCTAACATCGTGTCTTAGTATTTATTGTTTTCCCAGTGTTCTGCACCAAATGTTGGAACTGAAACCAATCTTGGAAGCTGCCTGGAACAGCATTAAGTTCTTTAAATACAGACAAGTCAAAAAATTATTGTCCAGTAGACTTTGCATCAAGACAGTGATCTTGAGTTAATTATCATGATAAACAGACTTTCAGCCACAGGGCTGAGTACCACCTTTTACTGTTGGTTTCAGTCACTTAGTAGAGGATAGAGTGTTTTATAGCTGATTGTTCAACTAGAAATCAAGACAGCATAGACTTCATGTAGCGTATGACTAGTCATTTGGGATCCTAATACATGCTCAGTTCTGTACCAATGGAGGACAAATCCCTGTCTCTAATGTAACTGTAAGAAATTGTACGCAGTTTGGGAACAAGGTAATTCCAGGCCTAAGAATGAAACAGTTCTTGAACTCTGAATGTGGGTAGTTCCAGGTGGATAACTGGAGAGCGGTATGATGAGTACGTCATCTCATGTTAAACTTCTATGTACTGTCAGTTTCAAAATAATCATTCTAAACTCACTTCTCACACCAAGGCTATTTTAGGTAGCTCTATAAAAAGTCAGCTGCTGCCAAAATCCTCCCTGGTAAGTCCAGTTTCAATGCAACCAGGGCAAACTTTGAGCAATCAGATCTGCTTCCTTAGCAGAAATTTTATATATCCACAGCATGAGTAAGTGCAAACCTCTATCAAAATGTATTCCCATCATCCACAATTATGTCCTTGAGTCAGAGAACTGCAAGTACGGTACATTCTGCTATTTCTTTTACTGCATCCATGCTGTTTATTCTCCCACCACAAAAGTTTTCAAGAGCACCAAGCTGTTGTTATGACTCATAGTAAACACCAACGCAAAGCAAGCAGCCCAGTTTTCTTCTTCCCTGATTTCACTAACACACATTCAGTTAGAAGGGAGAAGAAAAAAAAAAACGAGGGGGAGAAAGGAGAAAATAAAAAAGATTCAGCTCTTATGAGCTTGTAAATCCATGTTGAGAAAAGAGAAGGCTGGAGAGGACTAGACAAGAGACGAACAAAAATACCATAGCAATTCAACACATGGTGTGGGGGTGGAGTGGGATAACACTGCAGAAATGAACGCTTATGACTCTCACATCATCGCCCCCAAAATAATCAGCCAAGAGAGATAATTACTGGGGTTAGCTTAAGTATATATATGTGTGTGTGTACATGCAGAAAGGAACACAATGAAAGGAACTGATCAAAACCTTCATCTCAAACGAGAGACAGGTTCAATCTATTACTTAGCAGCCAAACATAAGCTCTAGGTGAGATCAAACTCCAAATCTGAGTCACAAGATTTCTGACAGCAGCGTTCATCTTAACAAAATGAATTGACAGGGTATGGTACAGATACAAGCCAAATCACACAACCCTAAAACTGTTTGGGAGAATTCAGAAACTGTATTTGGCAATGCAAATCATTCTTCCAAAGGACAAGAAAACACAAGATTGAGTTCAGTGCCCCAGAAACACATTAGAAAACTTCTGTGTTCAGAATACCAAAATTAAAGAATAAATTATATTTAATTGTGTTTACAATTCCATGTTTGAAATTCATATCCTTTCTGTAAAGAAGTTTGAGTTTACCATTTTCTTCTCTGTAAAAAACATTTTTAAAAAGCCCTGTTGTAAGTGTTCCCATCAGCAATAAATTTCTTCTTAGTATAGCTCCAATCAATACCAAGACTTTTCTGCAACAGATTTAGGGACTCAAAACAGCAGTAGGTGGGCCACATGCAACTACTAAAAATGTCACTCTAAGTTAACATTTCATAGCAAGCATTGAGCTATGCAGCAGGAATAACTACAACCACAGAGGAGAACAGAAAAATGATGGACAACATCCTGTAACTTAAGCGAAGCATCAGGAGAAGTTTCAAGTGGAGAGGAAATGAAAATTGAAGAATCATAAAAATTACTCATAAATAGTCCTACACAGAAAGAGTAAGGTTAAAAAAAGTCCTGTCATGGGACTTAGGGGGGCCATCTACCACAGATTTTGGGATCATGACCTGAAAGAATGCTAGTAGTTCCTGTGTAAAATTAAGAAGATTAAATGTAGCCATGGGAGCTATCACCAGCTGAGAGTGACCTCGTTTCATTTCAGAGTGGGTGTTCTTGCAAAATTTGGATAATTTTTATCCATAATTAATCAATTTTAATGTATTTCCACTTATTACTGTGTCTGTGCTATTACCTTGTCACCAAACTGTAAGTGTGAGAAAGCTCCAGAGTCTACAAGGTGCTACAAGAAGAGAAGGGGCTCAGCAAAGAACTGAGCACCTGCAGTACCAGAAAAGAGACTGTTGGGAAAAGCAGGGGAGCTGATGCTCCAGGCTCTGAAGTAATGCAGGAGAAACTTTCCATGGATCAGAGAGGACTTCGCAGAGTTGCCGCAACCCAGGAAGCTGCTGAGCTGTCTGAAACCTGAAGGAAAAAATAATCTAATGGCAGTGACAGTGGCACAAGAAAATGTAATTACGGACCTTCATTCCATCTCTAGCCACCTTCAGCTTATTTAAGGAAAAAAATTGCTAAGTATTTTAATGTATACTCTCATAAAATCTGATGTCTCTTTAATTTAAAATCTCATAGAACTTTGAGAGTTCAATGTAAGAAAAAGTTTTAAGCAAATCCACCTCAAAGTTTTGGAGAACTGGTCACCTTCTCCGGTTACATCAGACATGGCACTACCAAAAGGCTGGGAGAATTTGAGTTCCTTAAGTAGCACTGCCTGTGGTTCTGCACAGCATCTCACCTGCTCTACCAGCCATTCAGATCAGGACAGAACCTGGTTAAACACTAGTCAAGAAATGCAAGTGGGAGGACACAACCTACAGTAACTGTATAGAATTTCTATCAGGGCAATATGTCCTAGGCAGATATTCTTTACTGTCATATTCCTCCAACTAGGAAAAAAAACACTATTTCTGCCACTTTCACAGTCAGAAATGCTATGAGTAGCTGTAGCAGCATCTTCTGGAAGGAAGAAAATTAGATAAAAGGGAGCCAGCAAGAAAAAAAGTTTAGAATCACATGGTAGCTAACTTGATTTAATCAATTGCCTTAGGAGGCTAAGAAAGAGATCTGGCATGTGGCCTGTGCTGCAGAGACTGCAGTGGCATGCATCCAGTTATATAAATCTGGCATCTAAGTTTTTCTCCTCTCTGCTCCTCATCCCACAGCTAAATCTGTAATAGAGGATGATCCCCTCTCTTCTCATATACAAGCACAAGTGAGGGATGGCATCTACTGCAGAACTGAATGAGCTGGCACTGCTTTAAGAGTGCAGAAGGGCATGCCTTTTGAAAATATTTGGCTGTTAACCAAAGGTTAACATCTTTCTACAGCTAATGTCATTACAAGCCATGGGTATTTCAGAGAAGAAAACATAAACATGTCCAAATATTCTTTTAACAATAAATTATAACCCAAGAGTAAGAAAATTTTTTAAACAAACAACCCGCCCTCCAAAAAAACCTCAACCAAACCCAGAAGTGAAGAGGCTGGAAAGAAAATAGATGTAACTGGTGCCAACTATGAAAATTAACTCCAGTGCCTATAAAATAGGTAGAAGCCAAACATGCTGATGATGTCACATTACCCTTAGCTTTCCTCAATGCCTTTTTCTGTTACTATTTTGGCAGCTTTTGATATACACACATATTAGCTGCTCATCTAAAAGAAGGCGCAGAAGAGGTTATTCTCTAATTGCTGACTCCTTCAAAGGCTGTGTCATTTGCACTTCACACAAGAGGTTTCATAAAACCCTGCACACAGCCAAGTCCCACATACTTGTCTCTACTCAGTGTCACAAATGTGCAGGCCTTGCATCAGCACTGGCTTCTGGCAGTGCCTACACAAAGCAGCACATGAATGCTATTAAAAGACACATGTATTATTCAGTGGGACACTGCCCAAACTTCACCCACTAAACTGAGCAAAAGGAGCACAGAAAATGCACAGGTCAGACCAGAGCATTCATATAAGTGCTCATATACAGAGAGAACTAGGCAGTGCAGTTTATTGTTTGAATAACCTTGTATATAAAGTGAGAAAGAGACCCATGTACTATACCACAAACTTACAGTATTTCTGTAATCCAGTGGCTGACTTATAAAGGGTCCAATGAACTGTCTGATCTTGTACTCTTACTTTTTTCCTCTCGTTTATTTTTTACTTTCTTTCTCTGAGCCTTTGATTCAGACACCATTAAGGAAAACAGAAGAGGAAGTTCAAACAAATTAGCCAGCTGAAATCTGATGGGAAGCTAAAGGGTCTGGATACCAATTTTCAGTAAATGACCCTGCAAATAACCAGCTGGGAGGTTTCAGTATCCTCTTACAGCCCAGTACATAACTGTGCCAAGAGAAAAAAACAATACCCGAGCAGACTCTCACCATGTTTGGCAGTGTAGAACTGAGCAGAGCTGAGCATCTTTGCACCGACTGTCCGCACTGGCAGCTGTGCAGGCCACAACATGGAGTCACAACACACTGTGAGAACATTCAGCTGTACTCTCCTCCTTCGCCTCAGTTTCAGTATTTGTGGGAATATAATGGAAGATTAGTGAGAAGGATTTTAAACACACTCAAGAACTTGCAGCTGGGGTGTCAAAACCACATATATCATACTAATTGTTCTTTGGCCTTGTGTGTTGGACAAGAAGAATATCTGTGTTTGGATAACACAGACCTGTGACAGACTTAGAGGCAGCCAATCAAACATGCTTGAGATTCCTGCCTTGGTGTGGGAAAGACCAAAGCACAGTGGTAAACTACACCTGCAGGAATCCAGAAGGGCAGGTTTGGTGATCATCCAGCACGGACAGCACTCTGTGGTGTATCCTTGCCTGTGTGCCTCTGGCCAGGTGCTGCTTTGGGGATCCCCTGGTTGGAGAGGTAACAAATACCAATTTACTCCTTGCAGTTCATGGGTGGTTTTGCATTTCTTCCTATGGCCTGCCTCTGCCAGCTCACACAGTATTTCAATTTGCTGTGGGTTTGATTTGTTTTGTAAGTTTTGAAGCTAACACATGCTTCCCAAGACTGCTACTCTGTAGGGCCTCTCTCTGTAAGGAGAGGAAAAGGACATAGAAACTAGCCAGTCCTGTGTCTGAAGAAGGAATCACAAACCATATCTTGGCACTCCACCTCACTCAACAAATAATTAACCCATACTGCTTTCCAGGAAAATCAGTGCTTGTGCATAAGCAGTCACTCCCAAAAATTTGTTGCATATATAGCATATATTTTTTAAACTACCAAAATATATGCAAAGTGATTTAGTCCATCTTTTTACTGAAAGCCAGACCACTAAAAAATATATTTTTCGACAAGTGGTTTGAAAGATGATTTTTCAAAGCATAGGTCTGTGCAGTTCTCTATAGTCTTTTGATCTATGTCTTCTTCAGTCTCAATCTCTTGAACTCAGCATAAACATTTTTCTCTACCTATTTATTTTCCTCATCTGTTTGCTTTCTTTGACACTGCTGAGTGTTGGCTATCAGCCATCTATTATAATCTCACTGTGTTCAGAACAAAACCGGTGAAAGGGTTTCATTACTGCACTCCCTGAAGCAGTTGCTTTTGCTTCTGGTCTTCTACAAACCTGGTTATATTAACACTGCGTTTTGAAAGACATCAGATGGACAGTGCTGGAAAAACCATATCCTTGTTTTCAACAATACATGCCTTAGGTCATCCCCTCTCTTCCTCCCTATATGAGGAAACATTATTACATTTCTTAGAGAAAGTCTACAGGGTGTAGCATGTGGAATTTTTCCCAGATTCTATAAACAGACAATTACATCAAACCGCAAAATGGTTTCCAAAATAAAGGTGTTTCATACTGCAAGTCAATACCAGTGGGATGGAGTAGCCTGCTGTAAATATGTCAAAGCTCTTGGTTTCTTCAGATTTTTACCCAGCGGCTCTCATGCTGTTTAGACAGACATTTCTTGTGTTTATTATTTGTCATATGTTAAATGTCATTGTTTTTTTCCATAGGAAAGACACAAGATTTTTTCAAGATGAAACTGTGAAAGCCTCTTGCTAATTTTCTCCGGATCTTGAAATGAAGGATAAGAAATGAGATTGAAGAAAGAGATTAGTAACATTCACAAATAAAATGAGAAAGCCATCCTCATATTCATGGAGGAAATTCCCTTTGCCCAGTATTCTATTTACTCCATGTCTTCTGGCACAACCACTGTTATTTCAGGCTGACATACTAGAGATTAAGTGCACGAAACAGTGAGAGAAACAGTGAAATAGGTCTGATACTTGACTGACATGATTCCAGTGGGTTTTTCCCAGTGGAGAAGAGTAAGGATAGTAAAGTGACAGTATAGGTAGAAAAAAATACAAAAAACCCTCTAGAAGTTGAGTTAAGATCAGTTGCTGAAAACTGAATTTCTCTCCGAGTTTCAGGCACCTGGGAATAGACAATCTCTCATCTGAGCACTCAAGTGCAGCATTTTCTGTTTAACAGTGTCCTCTAGTGACAAGGAAAGACTTTTCAACCAGGAGGTGAACAGTTTTCAACGGGTAAAACTGAGGTGGAAGAAAGTCTTGAAACTACATGAGTCAACTTGTCAATGGTCTTATTGCCATCACAGGACTTTAGTGTTAATGTGCACCTCTGCTGCACTGCAGCTAAAAAGATGCCTTATTGTTGCAGCTGCTCCTGAAAACTGAGCTGAAAATTCCCATTTGAGTCTAGTAAAAATTCTCATTTGCAGTCTGGCGCCTGCCTTACAGTGCCATGCCCACTTGAACAGGATGGAAGGAGCACCCTGCAGCTGCAAAAAAAAATTTAATTCTAAGACTACAACCTCTACCATGGCGAAAAAGGTGTTTCTGATTCTGTCAGAGAAGATGATGACTGACACTGCATTGCAATTAAATTCTTGCATCTTTCTTCAGGCAGCCTTTAGGCCTACAGAAAGGTGGGCATTCTCTAAACTCCATGGTCAATACTAGAACTTACTATAAACACTGAGAAGTCAGCTGAGAAGTCTAAAATAATCTTTAAAAGTTTATTTTTAAGGAACTTTATTATTAATTTTATAAAGAGGCCATAACAGCCAGCTTTTTCTTTTTTTTCTTTTTTCCTGTTGCTAATACTATTTTTTGAACTGTCATGAGAGGAATAAGCTAAAACACCAAAAAGTAATACAGATCACCACATTTTTTTATAGACAGCCAAAACCATAAATCATTAATCTGGCTTTGCTGAAGTCTATATTGGTAAGTCTGGCCATTATTTTTCCTCATGTTGTGTCCTTTCAAACATATTATTCAAATACATGGAGTAGTGCATAGACATGAAACACAAGACTTATTTTAGAGCAGCTATTTTCTAGCCAGTTTTATACAAAAGAGATGAAAATCTGGAAATAAGAGCCAATTAAAATGTTACGTTTATTTAAATTTCCTCCCTCCTGATATTTTGGCTGCTCTGAAAGATTAATTTCCTACTGTTAATTCTCTTTTAGCTGTATCATAGAAACAAACCTTTACTCTGAAGTTTATTTCTTGAAGTGAAAAGTCTCACCCTCCTTACCAAGCTGGCTGACATTTTAAAGATTTTAATGCTGAACCAGGAAAAGATAATTCTCATTTTTCCCTCTTAACTAACATGGTTAGCCAATTTCAGGTCAGCTGAAAAGTTACGGAAAACCGGTAGAAATGTCACTAACGCTGTCAGTGTTCTTTGACAAGGACAACATGGCTGCACTCCACCACTGAGAGGACAGAGAGCCCAACAGATAAAAAGACACCAGCAGGTTACCTGCTGCAGAGCCTTGGGGTGGTAACATGAACTCCTTGCCAGTTTCTCCAGTCAGGGTCAGCAGAATCTGACTGCAGTACCATCAGTGGCAGAACGCACTTTCCGTGGCCCAGCTTCTACGTGAGGTCTCGAAATGCCAGCGTAAATACACCCCGAGTTCCGTCCGGCACACAGCTGGTGCCAGCTGGAAAACTCAACACCAAGCACTCCAAGCCCATTTGCTGCAAAACAAACATTAAAGCATCTCCAGATGAATCCAAGCCCTGCGGAAGTGGGCAGCTCTGCCAGGGACCCTCCCACAACCTCGTCCCCGTACTGAATCCACTACAGTTTTATTGAGCACCCAGGCCAATGTCAACAGGACTTGTTTTCTGCTTCCTTGGCCTTGTCAAAGCACGCCCCCAGCTGAAACCAGTCCTGATACACAGAAACACCCAAAAATGACATAAAGTTCTTGTCAGGAAGTGTAGTGATAGGACAAGGAGTAATGGGTACAAATTAAAAGAGGAGAAAAATAGGTTACATATTAGGAAGAAATTCGTTACTGTGAAGGTGGTGAGATACTGGAATAGGTTGCCCAGAGAAGCTGTGGGTGGGCCAGCCCTGCCAGTGTTCAAGGCCAGGCTGTATAAAGCCTTGAGCAACCTGGTCTAGTGGGAGTCCCTGCACATGGCAGGGGCATTGGGACTAGATGGTCTCGGAGGTCCCTTCCAATCCTTTACATTCTACGACTCTACAATTCTGTGAAAGTCGGGGGGGAGGAGGGAGCATTGGAAAAAGAGGGACAAACTTCCTGGGGCTGCCCTCATTGCAACCCTGCTTGCTTTGAACTTTAATTTTCTCAAACCCATCTAGAGGCTTTTTCTCTCCCTCACCTTCGCACGGTGTGAGGAAACAAAACCGCCAAACCGCGACGCCGCCATTAGGCCGGCGCGGCAGCGCCACCTGCCGGCGGGCACGGGCAGCGCGGCGGGGCGGGGGCGGGGCGCTGAGGGCGACCGGGGTCGGGGTCGGGGGGAGGCCCCGGGCGGAGGGCAGNNNGTCGTTCCCAGCTCCGCGGCCCCCCGAGCGCCCTGCCCTCTGCAGAGGCGCTGGCGCAGCAGCAGAGCCAGCGGACAACAGAGTGCCTTTCCTCGGCAGTGCTTCAGAAGGGGTCAGCCCTTATCTCCAGCGCACGTTTCTGACAGTGTTGCTGCCATACACCTTTTCATACTTCCTTTTTTCTCTCCCCTGGGGTCAGAACGTGCAGGAGGAGGAGCAGGGGATAATGTGGAGGATGACGCGGTAGAAGCGAGCAGCTGCAGGGACAACTGGGATGGGCAGGGCAGAAGTGACCGTGTGTTCAGGGGGTTGTGACAACAGGAGGCAGTGACTGTCAGTCCCACAGGGAAGATTGCAAGGGCGGACAGGGAAGAGAAAAGCCCGCAGACAGTCTTTTTCTAGGTGCTGTTTCCTTCCATAGATGAAATCCAAACCCTCATCAACCTGAAACTGAAACCCTTCTGAACCCTCGTTATTCTTCTCTACCGTTCTAACCTCCAAATCTCATTTTAGAGAGAATCTTTTCTTTTTGGAGAATGTTCTCGTTCCACCACAACAGTGAATTTCCAGGTCGTCTATTCAGTTTCCCCATAATTACCTCATATATTTTACATCAGAAACCAGTCTAGTGTGGCTTTTCACTCCTTAACTGATTTCTTCACAAGCAGCATTGCACAAAAGATAGGAACACAATCTTGGTAAAGTGCTTTCTAAACCAAAGGGACTTTGAATTTTCCACCGTTGGCTTTAAGGATTCACAGTTCTGAGGTGGAAGCATGTGCACCTTTTGCCTGACATCACTGTTTCTCCAAGTGGTTCATACGTATTATCTTACCCATGTCTACAGATAGTTTCCCCTACTCAAGGAAGCCAAATCATAAAATTCGGTCTTTGATCCCATTTTGCCATGTGCTTTTCCTACCTTAGATGGAGCGATTTTATGGGGTGATTCTAAGTCTCTCGAGTCCCTGCCCCTTCATGACTTCAAGACAGTTCCCGAGTAATACAGGTCTACTATAAAACTGTCCATGTCATACTGGGTTGTTGGGTTTGGGGTTTTTTTCAACAGCCCTCTTTGCAACAAGAGATAGGAGACAATGCAAGAACAGCTAAAGAAAAACTGAAACTGAAGTTACAAAAGAAAATTAAGTTCACCATTTGGTACTGTCGTGTTTTGTAACCTATGGATTCACTAAACTCCCAAACAACCTGTTGATGGGGATCACAGTACCTGTTTTTCCCCCGTTCCTACTTGCCGTTTCACAATTTTACCATAACTAAGCCAACTTCTTCTATTTCTGCACTAACCACAGCCTCCCATGTGAATGAGATTCATTTTAACATTTAAAGTTATATATATTTAATAACATAAGGTAAGGTGTGGACTTTGATAAAGTCAAAGGATGTGGAAGAAGCCATACAGGAGCCCCATTCAGCTCCCAGAAGGAAACCCAGCCACTGCCACACAGAGCAGATTGTTAACAGTGTGCTATCCCCCTGCTCTGCATGTGCAGAGGAGACTCCTTCCCCTCTCTATCCACTCAGTGCAAGGGAGCACTACACACTCATCCTTGCTTGGTTTTTATTTTGCAGTGATAACACTGGCTACATGTGATGCAAAGATGAGATCTGGAATGTCTGGGATTTGCTGCTATTTCCAGTCGAAATGTGGTTACACAATAAAGGATTCAAGATTAATCTTCTTGAAATGCTAGAGATGATAAGAGACAAGAAGCTGGGAACAATGATTTAGAAATGGCAGCTCAATTATGCAGCTTGGAGGAAAACAAGCAAAGACTGAAATTGAGATTAAATGCCTTTAATTCGTTCTATTTTGAACCAAAATTTGGATAACATTCGCTCTTGGTGAACAGCCAGGCTCAGCTGCAAACAGTGCTATCTAATGAGCAGTCTGAAGGCAGTTAACAAAGGAGATGAAGCACTCACTGTGTTTCAGAGGCTTTAGGCAGTTGCAGGAGGGAGACAGGAAGGGAAGAGCACTGTCCTTGAGAGATTCTCCCCATAGCTTTGGCCAGATGAGCAAGTCCAAATGTTCCCATGAAGCAGGGGTTGACTGAGAATTTCTTTCTCTCTTTTTGGACAGGAAAAAGGCCATATTACAGCCATAGACCATGAATAGTCATGATGAACGACCATGTCAGGTTAGTTTCCTCTACATACTTGAGAGGACAAGGCTTAGTTAATAATGTGTCTGCTGAGTTTGTTTGCTCAGTCTTCAAGGTTAGGTCTGGATGGCATTGACTTTTTGAGCTTTGCCAACACTGCCCTCAAGAGGAGACTCATACTCTATACATGGAGCAAGCATGTGAGTGCAGGCCACCTATGTAGCCTGCCCGTACTTGGATGGTTTGGGCAACCAGCTCTAGGTGACCCTATTTGAACAGAGACCTCGGACTAGATAACTTCCAGTTGTGCCTTCCAACCTCAACCGTTATTCTATACCTCATGCACAAATTACAGAATCACAGAATGACATACTGGGTCAGGTTGGAAGGGACCACAGTGGATCATCTGGTCCAACCTCCCTGCTCAAACAGGGTCATCCCAGAGCACATGGCACAGGATTGTGTCCAGACAGTTCTTGAATACCTCCAGTGAGGGAGACTCCAGACCCTCTCTGGGAAATCTGTTCCAGTGTTTGATCACCTGCATGGGAAAGAAATTCTTCCTCATATTCCTGTTCATCAGTTTCTGCATGTTGCCTCTTGTCCTATTGCTTGGCATCACTGAGAAGATCCTGGCTCCATCCTCTTGACACCCTCCCTGCAGGTACTTATGGTAGTGGGTTGGCACTGGCTGGATGCCAAACACCTACCAAAGTCACTCTCTCACTCCACTCCACTCCACAGATGGGCAGGGGAGAGGAAATGTAACAAAGGGTTCATAAGTTGAGATAAGGACTGGGAGAGATCACTCATCAAATACCATTATGGGCAAAACAGGCTTGAATTAGATATATTAAATGAATTTATTGTTAACAAAATCAAAGCGGTGTAATAAGAAGTAAAATAAGACCTTGAAAAACACCTTCCCCCCACCCCTCCCTCCTTCCCAGCTCCACCTCCTCCCCTGCAGCAACTCAGAGAGACAGGGTATGAGTGTTACTGTCAGTTCATCACACATTGTTTCTGCCACTGCTCAGGGAGAGGAGTCCTTCCCCTGCTCCGCAATTACACCTGCGCAATAACTTTTTAAAATTCTTCTTCTTAAGAAGAATTGTTGTCACAGAGGTGTTACCATCCTTTCAAATTGGCCCAGACTTTTCCAGCAGCACGTCTGTCTTGGAGCCACCAGGGATTGGTTCTGTTGGACATGAAGGAAGCTTCCGGCATCTTCTCGCAGAAGCCAGCCCTGTAGCCCCCTGCTACCGAACCTGGCCATGCAAACCCAATATTCTTATGTACATTGATAAGGTCTCCTCTCAGTCATCTCTTCTCAAGGCTGAGCAGGCCCAGCTCCTTCAGTCTTTCCATAAGAGAGATGCTCCAGTCCCTTAATCATCCACTGGTCCCACTCCAGGATCTCCATGTCTCTCTTGTCCTGAGGTGTCCAGAACTGGACACAGCACTCCAGATGCAGCCTCACCAGAGCTGAATAAAGGGGCAGTACCTCCCTCAACCTGCTGGCAATGCTCTTCCTAAAATACCCAAATCCATTGCCTATTTCTCCATTGCTTTTATAATTCTCCTAAGTTACTGAAAGCAGTATTCAGAGCAAGCATACACACACACGCACAGAAAAAAACCCACAACTGCTACTGTAACATTTTACTTCCTGATAGAAATCACTATCCCAAGATAAATTTTGCGTATTTTATCCCGTTTACAAACAAGCCAGCCACCTTCTCCCCAGGAACAGTTTACTTCTCTAATATAAGACAGAGTGTTTTCACTTTCTTTCAAGATAGCCTAGAATAGGAGCAGTATTTGAACACCTCACATTACAGTGCCTCAGAGCACGGAGAAGTAGTACCCTCAGTGGTTTGATTTAAGGAGCTGCCTACTAATGGGAACATAACAATGACTAGCTGAGGTATTCCTAATAAATCTATTACCTTGACACAACAGCAAATATAGATGTTCCTCATTTCACAAAGGGGAAACTGAAGCACAGAAAAACCCATTAGTAATATGTAATCAATGAGTCAGAGTAAAGAAAAGGAAAGGAAGGATATCAGGAAAATCTATATGGCTGAAAAGAGTGAGAGAACAAAGAGATGTGAAAAGTTTGGCTGAAAGGCTTATAGTGATCTTAATGTGTACTAACCCATTTAAATGCACAGAAATGGCACACTTAGAGCTGAAAAGTTTGGTACCTGCATTTTTAAATAACTGGAAAGAAGTGATTTTGTTTTCCTTGAGTCACTCCTGAATTACTTTGTTTGGATACAGGGGAGGAAACAAACAAACAAAGATAAAATAACTCCACAAAACACATAAGTTCCTTGATATAGCATAGCATCTACAAAAACAGCTGTTCATGGTTCTTAGCTAAATTCACTGAGAATGGCCCTGATTTTTGTTCCTGCTTTTTTCTGTTCCTTCCTACGTAACTGCAGTCAGATTTTTAACCCTTGGCGTTCTACATGTGTTCCAGCAGTAAAATGCATCTAAGATTTCTCTTTATAGCATTCTCATGCATTTCAGATACAGTGTGCAAAATCAGTATATAATCAGAATTCCCCATCTGCAGCTGCCAGTAGCTGCATGTAGCCATCATTTTACACAGAATGAAATGGTCATAGAAAACCATGGAGACATACATCACACCCAGAAAGGAACAAATTGAAAGCATCAACAAGAAGGCCATGAATAAGGCAGAAACCAAACTGATACCTCTTGGAGTCCTTTTTTTTTAAATCAGGAGGGTATAGGACTTATGACACAGGAGCACAGGAATATAATGAAAATATTTTTGCATATGTAGGAGGTAGACTGTGGAGCTAAAAAAAGAAATTATCAGGGAGACACACAATCAGTAATGCTGCATGCAAAACAGTGTTTCCTTTCTGTGAAAATTCCTTAGGTTTTGCAGTTTCCCTTACAAAGTCACAATAAGTCAAAATCTAAAAGGCATTCGTAAATGAAGCAAATGCTAAAAAAATGTCTAGACAAAGAGATTCTGTTTTGATCATTTTGAAGGTCATGTTTTTAGAAGTGGCTTAATTTTGTAAAGGAAAAATTAGTTGTCCGAGAAACTGGATTTATTTTTTTCAGGCGACTAAAGAAAGATTTCAAAGTTCACATAAAAAATGAGACTAAACCTTTCCCACAAATAGGCTTTTTCTGAAAAAAACCCAGATTTTTGAGTGAGAAAAAGAGCCACTGAAAATTGTGAAGCCATAGTAATCTAATAACCTCTTCCACATCTCAGACTATAGTAAGGAGCTGTTATGAACTGGTAGACAGACCTTTTTTCTATGGGTCTTCTTTCTTTCCCCTTTTAACCACGACACATTTGTTGGTATAATAGATGTTGTGAAGGCATTTCTGGATGTTCACGCACATGAAAGAGAAGAAAGAGGTGGAATTTACTCTTCTTTTCCTTCCAAATCTGGCATCAATGAAATGAAGACTAATAACAAGTTATTGCAACTTTGATAACAGCTACAACTTGGATCGCTATAGACTAGTGATAAAGGTAACAAAAAAACCCCACCAAACAACAAAACAAACAGACAAAAAAATCCAATCTTGAGACAAAGTAAAAAAGGTCAGCTGGAACCATCTAGTACTTGAGAGGCACAGACTCTTTAGGTGCCAGTGGTCTCTGTCCTTCTTAGTTTCAATATGAACAATGAATGTATTACCCTACAGCTATCGTATATTCCATGTGTCAATAATAGTCTCGTAAAACAGTTCCATCAGCATCATGATGTCTTTGTTCTGGTGTACCCAGAATAAATAGGATTCAGAAAAGACACTGGACTATTCATTAAACTACTCTCAATCTACTTCATATTATAATAATGCAGTTCTTCCAAGAAAAAATTGTTTGTCTTTATTGCAAGTGTTCATCAGCAAGGAGCAGACAGTAGCTGAAATGCAATTTAAAAGAAAAGAATTAAGTGGTTAGTTAGGGTATACATCAACCCTTTAGTGGATGTAATGAAGAAACATGCAGAGCAAACTAATAAAAAATTCCTAGGTTGGTGCATATAGCTTCTTTTTAAATTTTAAAGCTATACATGAAAGGGAACTGTAGTCAAAATTGTATTGGTAATTCAAACTCCAGTTACAAACTGTAGCCCAGCTGTCTACAAGAGGCAGGAAGGACTTCAGTTTGCATTGTCAGCTTTTCTAAAGAAGGTAGAAAAGCATAAAATGTGACCTTTCTTGTGGTCCTCAGAAATGGTCAACAATTCAACAGATTGGTTATTCTGATCCTTATAAGCAGCTGGCAGTCTGAGAACATAGTAACAGGACAGCAATTCAAAGCCAGCAGGGTAGGGAATCAGCTACTCAGAATGACAGAAATTGAATTAATGTGTCATCTAACCTGGTCTTCTTCTGCGAGAAGGTGACCCCCCTAGTGGATGAGAGAAAGGCTGTAGATGTTGTCTACATAGAGTTCAGGAAAGCTTTTGACACCATTTCCCACCGCATTTCCCTGGAGGAACTGGCTGTTCTTGGCCTGGAGGGGTGTACTCTTGGCTAGGTATAAAACTGGATGGCCAAGTTGAGAGAGTGGTGGTGAATGGAGCTAAATCCAGCTGGTGGCCGGTCCCATGTGGTGTTCCCCAAGGCTCAGTACTGCAGCCTGTCCAGTATCTTTATTGATGATCTGGATGACAGGACTGAAGGTACCCTCAGTCAATTTGCAAATGACCCCAAGCTGGCTGGGAGTTTTGATATGCTGGGGGGTAGAAAGGCTCTGCAGAGGGATCTGCACACTCTGGATTGATGGCCTGAGGCCTGTTGTGTGAGATGCAACAAAGCCAAGTCCCAGGTCCTGTACTTGGGTCATAACAACTCCAGGGTTGGGGGAAAGTGGCTGGAAAGCAGCCTGGTGGGGAAAGGACCTGGGAGTGCTGGTTGACAGTCGCTGAACATGAGCCAGTGTGTGCCCAGCTGACCACCAAGGCCGAGGGCATCCTGGCCTGTGTCAGCAATAGTGTGGCCAGCAGGACCAGGGCAGTGATTGTCCCCCTGTACTCGGCACTGGCGAGGTCAGTTTTGGGCCTCTCACTACAATGTCTTTTGACATTGAAGTGCTGGAACATTTTAAAGGGCAATGAAGCTGGGGAAAAGTCTGGAACACAAGTCTTATGAGGAACAGCTGAGGGAGCTGGGATTGTCTAACCTGGGGAAAAGGAGGCTGGGAGGGGTGGGGGCCAGATCTTACTGCTCTCTACAACTTAGGTGGTTGTGGCAAGGTGGGGATCAGTCTCTCAGTTACTCTGAGAAGCAACAAGAGATAGGACAACAGGAAATGTCCTCAAATTGCACCAGGGGAGGTTTAGATTGGATATTAGGAAAAATTTCTTCACTGAAAGGGTTGTCAAACATTGGAACAGTCTTGCCAGGTAAGTGGTTGAGTCCTCCTGCTGGAGGTATTTAAAAAGATGTGTAGTTGTGGCACTTAGGGACATGGTTTTATGGTGGACTTGGCATTGTTGGGTTAATGGTCCGTGATTTTCTTTTTCAACCAAAATGATTTCATGTTTCTGTGTTCCATATTTTGCTTATTTATGGCTAAATCTAAAACTACCCCAGTGATTCATTTTACTTGTAACTTCCTTAGCATTTCTAACCCAAGCATATAGGGACAAGGACTGATAAAATATTGTGCTATAGGGTCATGTAATGAAAAGTAACACTATTTAGATATTTTATTCCATAGCCCTTCTGTTGTAGTGCGTGATGTAACAAGCATTTACCCAAGACAGCCCACAGATCCACCTGTTCTGCACAGCCTGACACAAGCTGAAGGCGGTAGCAGAAGATCAGAAGTCTGCAATACATCACAAGAAGAAAATGATGAAATGCCCAGGTTGCCTCAGGATGTAGGTGACACCCTTCTGTTACCCAGGAAAACATAAACCGTATTCAACAATCCCTAACCTTCTGACCTGGGAAAACTTCCTCTTGCCTTCAGATCTAGTGATTAATTTAATCCTGACTCTATAAATGCAGTACATCAGCCAGACACTTCCCAACATCCTGCCTTGCAACCACATCAGAAAGCTGACTTACATTTCCAGGGAAAAGGAGGGGAATGTCTCTATGCCCTGCCCTGACCTACCGGATCGCTGTGGTGCAAATGGAATGCAAACAACCAGCAATGCCACATCCTTCCAGAACATCTAAAGCTTCACCTGCTACCTCCTATAATTACGTTGACCTTCCTTGCAACTACCTCATACTGGTGACTCAGTGCTATTTTATGGTCAGACAAAACCTTCCGGTGTCTTTTTGCCACCTTGTCCTATTATGGTCTAGAGTTTACTGCGGAAGTTTCCATTTGAAGTCCCTAAGAACATGCCTTTGAACAATGCACCCTCACATTTCTACCATCTTCATACCATTCAGCTGTCTCTGTTTTTATTATTCCAGGGGAGAAGGGCATCTGTTTCTTTCTCACTACTGATGGAGCCATGCTTTGACTGTCAAGAGCAATCAGGTTTAGTCTCTGTGGCCTCCACAAGCACAGACCTGTCCCTTACTGCAGGGATGCTAATGGATATTGTGTCCCATAGCTTTTTCACTCCTTCAAACAATAGCTCCTTGCACACAACAAACAATAATAAGTGGAGAGAAACAACAGGAAAGTGAAAAGAAATGAGAAACAATTTGTTTATAGTAGCAGGGGGATTAGTGTGTGTGGGGGGGGTGTTCTTAAAATTATTACTTTGTAACTGTTCCTTATTAAGTTTCCCAAAGTCCACATTAAATTTTCCAAAGCTAAAGAGGCAGCACATTTCAGCCATTCGTGGAGGGGTTAAAATCAGACAAAATGTAGTAATTATCTTTTGACAGCATAGTGTATTGCCATCTTGTGGCTGGTTTACCTATATACCGTGCTGAAAATGTGAATAAGATAAGTGCACTTTTCTTTTTGCAATCTTATGTAAGCATAAGCATTTAAGAAATGCAAGGGAGGCTGATCACAGGTGAATGAAGTATCACAGAAGCTGACAAAAAGCTCACATAAGCTTAGTACTATTCCATCAAACTATTTCTCCTTTATGTGTGGCTGCTGTTTTTCTCCACTGTATATTAATTGCTTCATTTATGTCTGTCTTTCTTATTTTTTGCGTTGTTTAATTAAATGCAGTTCACTGACATTTTTTCTTACTTTTGCCTTTTAATGTATTTTGTATTTAATTCTGAAAATAAAAACTCCTCTGATCAGATTCTGTGAAATTGTTGAAGTAAATTCAGCAGGAACTTTGATGTGACCAACAAGTAAAATAATTAGCTAAAAAAGCATCAACAAAATGCAAAGATTAAAGCTATATTGCAACAAAAGTGTGTTAGTTATATGTTTATATGTCCTGCCCAATAGAATGATTTTTTCCTTAGGTATATCTCCAGAATACCTGCATAATAAACATCTGCACAGAAAATTAAGTGCAGTAAAGGGAAGGGATCTCTTCTCAGTAATATGCATGAGCCCAAGACATGTCCTCCAGAACAGAAGTAGACTTGGGCTGGCACTTTAATGCTTCCCTGGATTAATGCCCATAAAGAGATCTGTGTTGGTTATGAAACTGTCCTGCTTTGGTGACAGTGAGAAGAATAAATCATAAACTGACTCTTATGGTTTCCTCCTTCCTTTGATCTCCCTCTGTTTCATAAAGATGTAAATCAGATATGACAAAATAAAGAGAAAAAACAGTGGAATCAAGTGAAGTTACACTGGTAATAGATAAACATTTAAGCAAGATAATCAGTCTCAGTTACCATTTAACGATCTCCCGTAGAAAATCTTCTGTATTTTGAAGCCTTTTACGCTTATTCTTATGTTGCCTGGATTTGAGTGTTCAATATTTAAGAAACCTGAAGTTTCTTCAGTCTGAAGAAGGTGACACCCTCATTTGACCTGCTGCTTCCAAAGGTGGCTGAAGCAACTTCCCTGCAATACTGTTGTGAACAATTGCATACCTTCAGTGTTTGGATGGAGATTTCTGAAAAAAATAATGAAATTAAAACTAACCAAAAAGCACCCCCCGAATCCAACCACCCAACTTGGCAGCTCCCCCTTTCCTGTGGTCTGCTCCACAGTTGTGGCCAACTGTTTCCTAGCAGAAACAAGAAGGACCAATTTTCACAGGCTTCCACATGGGAAAGATGAACAAACAGATGGCAGAACATGACCCTGGCATCAGGTACTGTTCCCCATTGATAACCATTGATACCAGCATGTACTTCCTAGAGCAGTTCTTAGGCAGTCCTGCAGCTGTAGCACACAAAGCTCACACTAAGCAAAAGATCATCCAGAAAAACACTGCTGATCTTCACAGGAAGCAGAGATTAATCACTTCCTTTTTATAGTCCTCTGCCCCCTGATTTTGCTTTTACAGGAGATTGAAGCAGAGAAACGATCACCATGTCCATTTGCTGAGAAGGAGAGAAAAAGCGTGGAACTGATTTCCAGCTGTAGTTTCTCATTCAACTGTGTCAGTTATTGCAGTTTAAACAATCCCAGTCCTCCTTCCTCATACTCTCTTCTCACAATCACAACATTCATTTGCTGGGAAGGAGAAAAAAAACATGGAACTGATTTCCAGCTGTAGTTTCTCATTCAACTGTGTCACTTAGAGCAATTTAAATAATCCCGGGCCTCCTTCCTCACACCCTTTTCTCCATCTTTGTGGTGCAAATGCAAGTGGTTTTGCCCCGAACTCTAACAGACAACTGTTCTGTCTGAAAAATAACCTGTCAAAAAGAATTTGGCTATTTTGTATCCAGTCCCTTATGTAATTCATTGCTCACCTACATGGGCAGTAGAAGGGAGAGAAGAGGTAGTGCTGCAGCAATTAGCCATGGGAGCAGTGCATGGGTAGCAGGTAGAACCTGCTTGCTTTCATGCTGAGGTCCTGAAATGTACATCAAGTTTCATCTATAGAGCCCTTCATCCTTTTTCAGAAAGCATTAAGCTTTCCTAAAGCTGTCTCTTGAAGAGCTCAGGCCAATTAGGACTGTGTTTGTACTGCGATTTGGGCAATACAGAGATAGAAAATATCTATACATAAATAAGAATTTCAAACTGCCTTGGCACTTTCCTCTAATGGATTTGAACATCTGTTTTGAAGTGAAACTGTACTTGTGTAACAACTCTCAGGGTACTAACTCTATTGCCTGAACAGAGCAAATCCAGGTCCTTCCATGCTAAAAACACAAGTCCCACAGGACTGCCAGTTTTCCCTAGATAAGCAATTAACTCAGCAGGTAGCAGCAGCAGACACCGATGTGCCCACACAATGGGTTGTGTTCTACATAACCAACCTCTAAATTTCACTCTCAATACTTTAGATTGTGAGAAGGGGAGGTGAAGGAGTTGGCCAGACTGAATTAACTTGTCAATGTTCCAGGTGAACCCCTGGTTGCTGATGTTAATAAAACATGCAGCAGAAAGTGGCCCTGAAATCCTAACTTTGCTTATTTTTTGATAGTCTGCAAATAGAAAGGCCCTGGTCTAGGCATGAAGAAGACACAGCAGCCTCAAGAATGAGCTGAACTATGCTTCATATTTTTTCAACTATGCTGTGAAATCCAAACAAGTCGGCAAAATGGATCAGTCACTAGAGCATGGCTGGGGCTCTGCAGTTATGTTCAGTTTAGCTGTGAGTTGTGCTGGGAGGCATTATGTATTTAAGGTCCAAGTGCAAGATGATGACACTCGGCATTTCCTAGAAGCTGATAGCTGCAGGTAGTGGCAGAGCAACTGGCTATGATGCAGCAGTAGTGTCAGTGCTGCCAGTCTGAATACAGGGTGACTGCAAGTGTCCAGAGGTTTGTTCCTGTTCAGTTTCTGCATTTCTATTTTGTATTTAGAGCAAACACTCCTCCCTAGATAACTGCAGGTTGGATGTCTCAGGAGCTGCTGGGAAGCCCTAGTAGGAGTGTCTTGGGACACACAGGAATTGTTCTCAATGACAGAAGGTAGCATTCAAAGGAAAATGTGAATTTGAAGTACCTGTCGTTTAGAGATGTCTCATTGGATAAAACATGCCTTCATCTGGAGTTACTGATTTCTGTCCAGAGAGGCAACCACTACGTACTGTGTCTGGATAATATAAATGCTTTTCTTGATAAATTAAACCCTTGAGCACTGTTTTTGGTGGTGGTGGTAGTTTTTTACTTTGAACGGTACTAAAGGAGAAGAGGGTATTGATTGGACCTGGCGGGTGGTAAAGGAATTTATCCAGGCTGCAACCTCTTCAAGTCCAGCCAGTTTCAGCCTTCGTATTTTAAAAGCATTAACCATTTGTTCTGTGCCTGGCAGTCAGGGAAGAGAAACCATGGAATGCAATGAAATTGCTTTACTTCTTGGGAGGTAGGAAACGGCAGTTTTTGTAATGACTTCAAAGTTGTTAACCACGTCATCTCTGATGCATATATGAAGTTAAGCACCTTGGAAAATGCTGTACATATCCTTTGTAGAATGCGGTGTGGAAGCTCTCTTGAGAAAATTGCCTACCCTGAAATCAGAGCTGAAAAGCATCCAAATCACACAGACTGGGAGAGGAAATATCATGTAAGGAAAATAGAAGAAAAAGCACCTAAATAAGAGATATAATTCAAAATCATTCTTGAAAAGTAAAGCTACTGGAAAACAAGGAAGGGCATCATAGACTGCAATCTCAAGGTTTTCATTAAAAGCAAACTAGAGATCATGAAAGCATTTTTTAGGAATCAGAATTTCTGTGTTAGTAGTACTGTTAAAACCTTAAAGACAAAAATAATTTACAATTATGGGCATTTATAATGCTGTACTTGTATGTAACACTTTGTAGAAACAATGAAACTGATTTTAGGTGCATTTACCTGAGTACCTGAAATGCCCTTGCAACACCTCCTGAATTCAGTGGGGGCTTTCTGAGCTTCCTCAAGCCATGACAAGAAAATCCTGAAAACAGCAGAGTATTTTATATATAAAGATTGGTGAATCAAGAGCAGAAGACAGGCATCACAGTGCTTTGGGCTTAAGTGCAGAAATTCACTTGCTCAAGATGAAGTCTGGCAAGGCAGCTGTAAAACTCTGTTGCTTCTAACAAACTCCGCTGATATCGCCAAGGAAAAGTTCTTATTTTCTCAGCATTTTCTTGATGTATACTGTGTGCTAAGGTTCTGCTGATAGAATGGTTGCATAACAGATGCAGATTTACTTGTGGTACCCTGGAAGGCAAGAAGCGACAACACGCTAATTCGCAGTAAGATTTTGCACCCAAGTGATGTTATATTCCATATCCTTCATCCCACCACTCCTGCCTAGATGATGGATTGGACTCTACTCTTGCTCCAATGATGTGTGTGATGGCTCTAGCTGCACTGTAGAAGTAAGACTCCGTAAGCACCTGTCACTTTTCTTAGGTTAGGGTTGCAAAATAAAAGGTGTAACCTTACCACAAAACAAAACTACCATGTTACATGGCCTTGGTTGTCATTCGGTGTGAGCAGAACTCCATTATAATCTATACTTATAATTATTATAATTTGGTTATAATAAACAAAGCTGTGAAATAAAAGGTTAGTTTTACATTATTTGTCTGCTTCTTGAAACGACACTTACTGCTGCTGGAATTCCATGTTTATCACATCCCACAGGCTGCTAAGCCAAATCTGCCCTACTTTGAAAGAAATTATAAATTCAAATTGGTTTATGCCAGTCCTGACAACTTCACCAGGAATCTAAAAGCCCATGTGTTGGCAGCATCACCAGGAAGAGAGGTTTTGAAAGGTTTGGAATAGGAGTCGAGTGAACAGGACTGTAGGTACTAGATAATGCAGAAAGGACACCCATCCTTCCTCTGCTGAATGTTAATGGAGGGGGGAAAGCATGGGAAGGATGATAATCACTGGAGGCTGCAGATGTGATTCTGAAGAGACAAATGGATTTTGATTAAGTATCAGGATGCATTTTTCTGGTTGGGCTTTTTTGTTCATTTTACTCTTCAACACAGAATGACCCTTTGGGTGCAATCCCAAACCCTGCTGACTGCCATCAATTCAGTAGACTCAGTATGACACTTTCTAAATTACTCTATTCCCTTCAGAAGAATGCAGGCAGTAGGAACACTTTTTGACACCTTGGTGAAGTCATGAGTATCTCTAGTCACACTTGAATGCAGCTGCTTGAGACCATATGTCCATTTCATTTTAGCAAAACAAATTGATTTCCTGAATGCAATAAGAAGAGGTTAAAACTTGGTTCCAACTCTGCATGCTAATACAAGATAAAGAAAAATCCATGTCTCTGTAGACAAAAATGTAAACAATAGAAGAATTGAGGGTTTTTTTAATCACATCATTAAGCTGTTCTAATTGCATCATTATAATGTAAACAACATTTATGGAATAAGCAATTCAGGGCAGAGTCAGATCTGAAGCCTTTCCACTGTCTCCAGCCACAGTTAGGGAGAAAAATTACACTTATGATCTAACTCTCCTGAAGATACCATGATCCACTGTCTGGTTATCCTATTAGAAAACTGCTTTTCTGCCCTCAGATTCTAGAGTTTCTTACCTTAGTTTTTAACAGACTATGCCTTTAGGAAAGGAATAAGTCTGAGTCTGTTGTATTTACTTCAGCCGTTAAGTGTATGGGACTCTGCATGGCGACTGTGGGAGGGGAGAGGGGGGAAAGTCCATCCTGCAGGCCTTGGGAAGTAATCCTCCAGTTGCTTTGCCATACACCCCCAGCTGTCCATGTTGCTCTGAGCTCTTTGTGCCCGAAGTGCAGCCCATTCCAACCAAGTCCCATGGTTTTTATATGATACTTAACTAGGGCCACTAACCCAGAACACCCCTCAGATAAAGCTAAGATCTCTGCCTTCACAGTAGTGTTGAACTAAAAAGAACAATAAATTGCACCTGTTTCCCCAAATGGCTTTTCCCATGATAGAAATCTACATTGCTACATCTTGGTGGCCTTTCAGTGGAGTTCTTTGCCCTCCATTATGCCAGGCTTAAATGCAAGGAAATTGACAACTCTCCCCTACTCAGCTCAGACTTCCTACCCTATGGTACAGACATCCTCCATGGTGTAGGCCTCCTCCAAAGTGTTTCTTTTTGGCTATTCCTCAATCTCTTCTCACTTAGAAACACAAAAACTGCCACACTGCATCAGATTAAATGCCAGTTTAGCCCAGAACATGGACTCAACAGCACTTATTAGCCAGTATTTCAGGAAACAGAGGTATCCTGATATAATAGAAGTACAGTGATAAAATAAATGCAGCTTTCCAGCAATTAGCTGTTTAGGAGCTGATATTTGGGAATTTTTACTGGACCACATTGTTTAATACTCAGAATTATGTAAAGTTATTATTATAAAGTTGATACTTTTTATTTCATCTAATATCTACTTTTAAATCCTTTTGGTCTTTTTTTGCAAAGAGTGCTATGACTTAATTTTGAGTATTGCAAAAAAACTTTCTTTTGTTCTTTCTTTTTAATTCACTGTTGATAATATCACTGGATATCTCCTCAACTCCAAGGGCAAAAAAAATTGCATGTAAGAATTCCCAGTTCACCTTCTCTAAACCGTTTATAATTCTACAGGCTTTTATCATATTACCTTCTCACCCATCCCTTTTTCAGACTGGAGAGCCAAAGACTGTCTTTGTTGTTGTGTGTCTTTGATCACCTTGGCAGCCCTTCTCTGTCTCATCTCCAGCTTTCCTATACCTGCCTTGAGGCTGCTGGGGAAGAACTGTACACTCCTTCAAGCTGTGGAAGCACTGTGAATTTATGCAGTGCCATAAGAACTTTTTCTGTGTTTACTCCATCCCTTTCTCAATAATTAGTAGTGTGTCATTTATTCTTTTCACCTCCCCTGAGCATGGATCAGATGTTTCCAGAAATCTATTCACAGTCACTCCAAAATTTACTTCCTGGATAGTAATAGCTAATTTAGAGCCTGTTAATATGTATGAATAGTCTGAGTTATTTTTATTCCATTTGCATTACTTTGCACTTATGGGCATTAATTTTCATTTGTCGTTTTATTATCTAGTTACACAGTATTATGAGATTCTGCTACAGCTCTTTGCAGTCAGCTTTAGATTAGACTGTTCTGAATAATTTGTTATCAGATGCAATCATCTCAAAGCAGTATTCATCCCCTTTTCCAGCTCTTTCCAGCTTCATAGTTTCCATTCTCTGTACCACATGCAGATTTTTCTAGAACCTGGTCATCGCCCCCTTCTCAGTCCTTTTCTAGGCTTCCTCCTCAGAACACTGTGAAAAAAGAGATGCTCCATTCAGTCAGCACATCTACAACAGGCTGTCTGTGTGGGATTCATCCCGCCTAACTTTAGATGGTGACATCTATTTCTGAGCCAAGTTCTCTCTATAATCAAGTAGAGAGGAAATAGGCAGTGCTACAGTGGAAGTGATCCAGCTCTAATGTAAATGTCTAAAATGCATCAGATGATTCATGTCCTAAAAGTGTTTATTCCTCCTCATTGACTCGAAGGGAGTCTACAGTGAGTGGAACAGATGCAGATTATCTACGTCAGAGGCAGAGACATCATAAATTAGGTGAGAAGAATCCTGCTTTTCCCACGCAGATCTCACTGGGCTGCAGCCACATAATTTTTCTGATGGACTAAAAATCCAAGAATCACATTTTTTTAAGACCTCAAAGCTGGAACAGGGGAGGACTGGGCTCAGCAGAAATCTACGGGGCAGCATCTTTGTGATTCCCCATGCAGGGAAAATGCAGCTCCCTTTGCTCTGTATGCCACATGGCAAGGGGCCCGTGTGTAGCCAGGAGCTGGTCCAGCTGGATGCAGGCTTCCTACAACAGAGAGGGCAGAGCTGTGCACAGGCAATATTTCAAATGCTCTATCCCCCATTCCTGCATTATCCTGGCTCCAGAATACCATAATGTCACCAAAGTTACTCTCAGAATGCTTTGACTTTCTTCTCTTTCCTTGGAAAGATTGACTTGCATCATTGCATCATTTCTGTAGCATCGTGTCTTCCACAGAAAGAACAAGCTTATAATGGCTATGTGTACTTCAGCTTCTCTGCCTCATCTTACTCACCATCCTTTCCATTCCAAATCACCTGTCACAGCAATCAGGAGTCATGCCTGGCAGGGCATCATTCACTTACAGCTTTCAGACTGTTCCCTCCAGAAGTTAATGGTAAAAGCTACATTTCTAAAAAAGCAATGTTCCCACAACAGTCCACTGAGGCAGCTAATATAATCCTGAGACACTAGAAGTTACCTCTGAGATCTGTTTTACAGACAATAATACAGAAGAAAAGTGCTGAATTTCTAAACAATCTTATTCCTTTTCCTTTGTGTAATATTCACCAGGGCACAAATATCCAGAGAGCATCTTGTTCTAAAGCTTTCAAATGTTACTGCAAATTAATGGGCACTGGCTAATACCCTTAAGCAACATAACTACTTTTAAAACATAGCTTATAAAAATACTTTTTCCTCTCTCAAGGAAATATTCACAAAACACAGCCTATAAAAAGTCTTTAAAATAGAATTATTTCTCTTATCTCTAAACATTTAGACTACAAGGCAATCTTCTGACCCTAGCTTGGATCAAATACTGTCTGAGATAAGAGCAATGAAGCAATAAGATAAAGTGTAGTACATAGAGAATACTACTGCTTACCTTAGGAGAAATGGAAATATTGAAGAGGGTGACAACACAATCTTTTATTAATTTTTATTTTATTATAATCTTGTTCACTACATCTGGGTGTAGAAGACCCATGCCCTCTCCAGAGAGAAACCACTGGATGCATTGTTTGGCTTGGAATTCTTGCCCAAACACTGGTGAGTAATGCCAGCCCAGGAATGGCAAAGGAAGGCACCTATTCTCCCAAAAGAAAGCTTGAACCAAGAGAGAAGACAGCAAAGGATTATTTAAGACTATTCCATGATGAAAAGGACAGAATGTCATTAATCTAATTACCTGATTTTTAATCTAGCATTTAACACAGACGTCCTGTACGTTTTTCTACATGAATAATGGAAGAGAATTTGCAAAATCCCTTATATACTCACAGAAACTATCAGAGCAATGAGAGAGAAAGCACTGGAATTCAGTGTAAAGCCCTACCAAATGCCTCATAACTAAAACTTTGAGAAACGATGACAGGGAGATGGAAGCTAAGCTAATATAATGAGGTGTATAAAGAAAAAATCACGTGATTGCTGTAATAATCTGTTACTGTGTGAAGGTAAAGTTCTTCCGTGCCCAGTGCTACAATGTCCCAGCTGAGTGCTCACCTCTAGTCCATTTTACAGTCAGTGGAGAAAAACCAGGTATTTCTGGGGTATAATTATTTTTTTCTTAAATTAGACCCTTAAATTAAGATGCAGCTGTGGAAACCCCACATCCAGAATGCTGTCTTGTGAGCAGGCTCCCATCCCTGGATTCCTACTGCTCATTTTTACTAAGGAATTTTCTAGCTGTTATTGAATGCAAATGATGTGTCTCAAGAGCCTTGTTATTTATCTACTCATTCAGAAAATCTCATTGAGCTGCATTCTTGTGTAACTGCTTAGGACCTGCACAAATGCTAATGGAGCACTCTTATGCTTGTCTGAAATTGATTCCTCTCTTCTATGTAGAAAAATTTTCCATAGGGCTTCTTCTTTCCAGAATTGTTCATAGGGCTTCTTCCTCCATGATTATTTTTTATCTTAGGAAGTTAACAGAGTTGCAATTGCAAACTTGAATTTTAGCATTATGTATATTTTATGTGTCAAATCTAGCATAAAATATGTAAGATAAATTCTCTCCCTCATGCTGTTTCAACAGTCTGGGGCCTGGCCCTTTTGGCAGCCCACATGTGCTGTGTGCCCAGGGGCCAGGCTGTGTGTCACACGTGGCTTTGTGCCTACACTTGGCCATTGGTGGCGATGCTCTGCTCCCAGACAGTGCCACAGCACAGCTCTCTGCTCCAGGGGAGCTGCTGCAGCAGCGTTGCTCTTGTGTTCTCCCAGCAGCCAGCACAGATACCAGGCTCAGAAACAGATGAGTGGGACACCAGCTAGATTGCGGTCTGTGGGACGCAGGGCTAGCCCTGGGCTGGATGCTGATGCAGTCTGTGGGCAGTGTCTGTGCTGGATTTGCTGCTGATGAGCATCTCACAGTCCTGAACAAGCTCCCAGTCACACTCAGATGCTAACTGGAGTGAGAGGCAGGTTTCTGCCTTCTGAGTCGGCCTTGTAAGTCTTGCCTGGAGTGCTGATCATTTCTCTTGAAAGCCATCACTTCTGGGTGCGTGTGGTGCATAGAAGGGAAGTAACAGCTAATCCACGAAAATACATGGCAAAATTCATATTCTAAATTCTCATGGTGTGAACATGCCCCAAGCCAATACCAAGTTACAGAGGACACAAGCACAGAGCTTGCAGATCTACGCTTGGTTTCACAGTCAGTATTAACGCCTTTAATTCATGTACATTAAAAAAAAATTAAAACTTTTCTTGTTTCAAGGGACGCAACTGAAATCTAAATTAAAGTAAAGGCAGGTAGGACAAGTTTTAGGAATCCTTCTTTCAAGTTTTTGAAGATTTCACTGATACTGCAAAAGGAAGTATTTTTTCCCGATCACACAGATGCTGCTTTTCAGATATTGTAATAGAGTTTACAGAAGTGGCTAAAAGTTTTCTCCATTTTGCCTACCAGGAAATGCATTCATCTCATTTTAAGCACTTAATTCTTGAGTATTCACAATTAGTTACATCAGATGAAACCTTGGAAAAGTTCCTTTTAACTACAGCAGCTCCAAATTTCACCCCAGGCTAGATTTTCAGAACAACTGCTGGCTCCTGACTCAGAGAGATCAGTGGAAGTCTCAAGTGCTCACAGAAGCAAAAAATCTGGGTCTAGATAGGAACCTCAGGTTGAGCAAAAGCAAAGGCATCTCAGTTCAAGCACTGCTTTTGAAACTTTGCCTGCACATGTAGGAATTTATCACTTTCAATGGTCTACTCATGTTCTGCCCACTGGGCTGCAGACCCTAACCCGTGGGGTTTCTATCACAATTATAGCTAAGGTAAAAAGCCAGAAATGGCTTTTTTATCAATACAGCTCTCCTTGTAATTTGAGTGCTTTGGATTGCTCATTTTGGCTTTGCCTCATGCAGACCAGACACAGAGGGAGGCAGAGGATCTTGACGGAGATCAATAATGCAGTTTAGACAAGGCATTACGGGAGCGTCTGTCTGCTTTGGTATCTCCCTCTGCTTTTCCAGAGGGGATAATGGGCTTTGACATCTTGCCAGCTCTGCCATCCTAGAAAAGAGGTCATTGCTAGTTCAGCTCTGAGTGTCTCCTGTTTATCCACCATCAACCACAGCACTCTTAGGAAATTATTTCTGTCTGGTATTTCCATCCTGAAAAGGATATTCAGGCTACCTTACCATGCACAAAACAGTGTTCTTAGCTGCACACCTCACAGTGATCTCCCAAGAAGTAACTCCTGCATTTTTCCCCTATGCATGGGGTAAATGAGTGGGAAGCTTTCTACCCATTCTGAGTATGATGCATATTTTTATTTTACTTACTCAAAATATTTTTTTTTTGTATCTCTTGACTGTTGTATATTAAGCAGAAGTCTTCTGGGACAGCTACTTCCTGGGAAATCAGGGAAATCAGAATCCATTGAATAAATCCCTGATAAACAAAATGCTGGATTTTCTATATTGTCTCCTGGAAATGGTTTTCAGTGACCTTGACAGGAAAACAGTATTGATAAAATTAGCAACAGATGAAGAAAAAATTAGGAGGTGAAGTAAAGAACTGAGAGAGAATTTTTCTAGTAAGGCTTGCAGACAGCAATTTAAATGGAAAATCAGGAAAACTTTATCTCACAGCATGTGCAGGAGGAAAACATTCTTGCAGCAGTACTTTAAAGGTGACGGTAAAGAAGAGAATGAAGGCAAATCCCATGAGAACAGAAAAAGTAAGTGAAGAAAAACAGGATCAGGTTTGGACAGCTAGGTCCAGATGCCCAGCTGGGCTGGAAGATACCACGTTATCAGTGACATGCTACTCTGAAACCTTTGTTTTCTCTGCCCTCCCCAATGCCCTTCACATCTTATGTCTTGTGACCACTTCCAACACCTCACTGTAATAATCCCCAGGACCTCTTTGTCCTGCTGTGCCATCTCACCTGTTCCTGATATTCCTGGGAGCCCTGGGAGCTGTAAGTGCCCTCCCCAGGCAGGCCTGCAGCCGCACCAGCAAGACCCTGACACATACCTGCAGCTGCAGCTCCCCCACCAGCCTATTTCCTTCATGCTCTGCCCCATGCCCAGAACATCCTGTACAAGGCAGTGTGCTGCTCCATTCCATCATGCTTTTTCCATATTGATCCACTTTTATTTCAAGCCCCCAAGAAAATTGTGAGGGAAAACAAAAAAAATTCTGCTTTTACAGTTTTCCTAAAAATCTTTTTCTTCCGTCTGTTCCCTGCTATGCAAGGCCTTTGCTAAGTGACTGATGTTCTTCTGAAAATGGCTTTATACTTCCTCAGTTTATGCATAACTTCGTCAAAACTAGTGTGTGCTTCCTCCCAAAAACTCCTTGTTCTATTCTAGTTTATTACCCATCCTCCTTCATGGCATTGCAACTGAAGTGAGTTATTTAGGGCAGGGACACTGTGTTTCCATTTCCATTACAGAAAGCTTACAAAGTTCTCCATGACTATAAAATAACAATTTTCCCAGCATGCTTAGGTGGGACAAGGTCAGGGGGCTCCAGAGAGGCTGGTCACTTCAAGTCCTGCAAGCCCTGCTTCTGGATGCTGTCGTTCCACAAAGCATTCCTTCAAATGAGAATTTTTGTGGCTGGGTGCCAGAAAATTATGCAATGTCTCTAAAATGTGAGGCACGGAATGGATCAGTACTTTGTCTGTCAGCTGAAAATTTGGGTTATTTTCATGTACTGGGATAAAGGTGGTTCAAAGAAATCGTGAAGCTGCCGCAAACATTCTGTTACCATTTGTCTGTTATGAGCTAGTGCTGAAATATCTGTGGCACTGCTGCTTCTATTCCACCACTGTGTAGGCAAAGGATCATTGCAGGAGATGCAAAAGTGGGACACACGATCTGCAGCCCACTTAAACCCAGGAAATTGTGCAATTAGTTTAATTCAAAGTGATAATTGACCAACTCATGACTATTCCTAGGATAAAAAGAGCAGGAAAGATGGTTTGGTGCTAACTCTGTCTCAGCCACTTCAAGCTTTCTGGTTATCTTCTTTATATATTTAATTAAGTACATTTGAAGGACGAATATAGAGTCTAATGAGCTTTTACAACTCCCATTGAAATTAAAAGCAGCTGCACATGTTCCTGAGGTTTTGAAAGAAATATATTCATCTCATAAAAAATACATTAGATGACCATTAAAGTTCTGAAACACGACAATAAAAGCAAATACGTTTATAATTAGTGCTGCCCCTCATTCATTAGACACAGGCTGGCGTCTCCACTACTCAATCAATGCTTTGCTGTTACTTTATACTTTCTTAATTTTGCCTTCATGTTTGCATTCAGAGTTCTTCTGCATGAAAAGTACTATAAATAAGCAAGCTTCTATTACTGCTGACCGCAGCCTCTGACATCCTCCCAAAGCTTCTTGTTTTCCTGGATGTCAGGCTGATTTGGAAGGAACTGGTTACGTGAGTGACGAGTGCTTGTCCTCATCTGGGCAAGCTGCTCTAGAATAAATACAGGAATTTGAGACAAAGATTTCATCCTGTCCATTTAGGGACTTGCAAACGCAAAACTATTTCATGTCAGAGGCAGAGAATGATGATGGTGCCAGATGACAGGACAAAGCCCAGTGGTACATGACTGATTGCTTCGGGAGACAAAGCTTTTTTTTTATATCTGATGGTAGATTATAAAGAATCTAAAAAATGTTGGCAGCTCACCCCTGAATATACACTCCATTTCATGTGACTTGTATTCCAGTAAAATATCTCATATTAAGGGAATTAAGAGTTGATGATTATATTGACAGGGGCACAGGAAATAGAAAAATAGATTATTTTAGTGGGCACAAAGATTCATTGTCTTGCAAATCTAGACAAAGTACATAAAGTCAGTGTTGACAATAAAAGTATTTCTGTATAAATAGTGGTAAATAATACTTCAACATAGCAGTTGCACAAACTAGTGTGCCTCTGCAGACCTTGAATAGACTGATAGGATAAACTTGTTCGAACAAACATATGTCTTATCAGAGTCATAAACACTGAGTGTGGATTCTGAGACCTGTAGACCGAGATCTTGGAAAGCCTGGATGCTATAAATATTGTAGAGGTCCCAACATGTAATCAGCTAAATATGTGTTGCCTTGTATCAGCAAATAGGAACTTCTATTGCTAAGGCAGTGAGTATTATCATTGTTTGAGGTCAAGGAAATTCAGACTCTTGTATCTGCACATCAAAGAGACATTGACAGATGGGATAGAGCTCAGTGAAAGATTCAAGATGCAGAAAATGTATTTTCTTGTCTCTCTCAGTGTAAGTGATAAGTTCCAGTTTTGCTTGTTGTGAACTGATAGTGTCAGCAAGGAACTGGAGAGTGAAGGAAATTGTCGCTCTGTAGGATTCCCTGATTTCCTATCACAGGCATTAAAGTACTGTGCATCCTGTAGAAAACACTGATGCAGGAGAATAGCCAAGAGAGCAAATCATTCAGAAATGGTTTCACTCCTTTTTTTTCAGTGTCTAGGCAGTATTGTAGTCAGCTACCATAGAGCTGACACTGAGCTGGACATGAGTTATTGCCTCCTTGAATGGAGAAGGCATCAAAACTACCACAGCTGGGCAGCTCCCAGGAAAAACCGTCATTAAAGCAGTGGAGAAAAATGAAGATATGAAGTTGCATTTGCAACAGTATCCTTCCATCCCAGCACTGGAATCTTCCAACAGAGACAAGGGAGTAGGAGATAGAAACAGAGGGAAGACTCAGGAGTCATATATCACAAAGGTGTTAGAGAGAAGGAGGGAGGAAGAACAGAGAAGTGAAATCGTGAAGGCTAAAAAAGGGCAGGAATAAGAGGAAAGAAAATAAGAAACAGGCTTAACCAAAAATATCAGGAAGGATACCTCATATTCTAGAAGAGTTGCACTATTACAGTGATATTAGCATAGAAAGAAGTAAAACTTTTCTTAAGCATTTAGAAATGTTTGACTGATGGAGGCCATCAAACTTTCCTGTCTCCTGGCCCTGTCAGTTCTTATGGGGGTCACAAAAGAATGAGGGGCTGAGGATTGTAGCAAGAACAGATGTTCTTGGCTACCCTCACACTTCCTCTCCACTCTTCTCTTGGTCTGTTTCTTCTTGTATTTCCTCTGCAAGCCTGAGACCTCGACTTGGTGTCTCTTACAGTGTTACATAAGTCACCCATCTGGAAGCAGCATGTTGTGCAGTCAGGGAAAGGATGCTGCTGCTTTGAAATTTAGATACAGAAAAAAAAGAGTAACTCAGACACTGCGGCTATGAAATATTGGCTGGTTTAATTATTTTTGACACACTCTTTCTCTCCATTTACTGAAGAACTGTGGAAAATTTATACTCTTATCTACTCTTACACCTTTACAGTTACTCTCTAGGAGTGGTTTAGCTCTCTCTGTCACAGAGTTAAACTTCTCTGACTGATTTTTTCCCCACTGTCTCCTTTCACAGTAATGAGGTTCTATTTGCAATACATATTGACATGTTTACTGCAATTATACGCATAGCAGTACAAGTAAGACATGGCTGAGAACACATATTCTGCTTTTGGTTACTGTGTTTTTCCTGTTCGTTTCTTCTGGCCCTCAAATGTGATGCTGCAGAACCTTTTCCTTTAAGTGAGAGATGTGGTAAATTCTGCTTTCTTTTACCACAATCATGAGCAGGGCACCAATTTCCTTATCTCATATTCCTTTATCTTCTAGCTTCCCAGGTTTCCTTTTGCCTCAAACCAAGCCCTGCATGGGCTCAGTCATTTGTCCATCCAGGTGACTCCCAGACTAGGATTGTTAAGGGAACCAAGCAATTACCCAACAGCAAATACGTTATCTCTGCTGTTGTCTGTGGTGGTTGGTAAATAAATTAGTAGCTTAAGGACAAAGTGAATGGATTGGCTCCTCCCAAGGTCCTTTGGTCTTTCATTGTTGTGTATTCCCTTTTTGTTACTGCTATGGATTTTGTATTCCCCCTTCCCTTTCTTCCCTGTGTCTCCCCTTCCGGGTTGCTCTCCCCTCCCTGCTCTCCCCTCGGCCCCTGTTCCTGGCCACTCCTTCGGGTTTCCCCTATTTGCCCCTGCACCTCAGCCCGCCCCTGTACCACCCGTGTGCCCTGAGACCATTGGTTCTCATGCTCTCTCCGCCCTCCCTTTCCCCATATAAGACCCCACGACCCTCGTGTGTCTGCGTCTTCGCGTCTTCGCTCCTGAGGTTCCCGATACCATCTAAATAAAGTTTTTTCTGTGGAACCTATGCGGAGACCCTCCTCGCCTCCTTTTCCACCGCCCCGTCGAGGAGCTGATGCTTTGCCGGGGCGCGAACGCTCCGAGCGCCTTTGACGCTCCCGGGAAAGACGCGACCTGCCACGCCGCTGCCAGGGCGCTTTTAAAAACATTTACAACAGTTGTCAACCTCTGCTTATTTTAAACAGAAAGCACCTGAGGAAAGACAAGGTGTCCATAGTGGCGCAAAGGAAATTTTCCTCTGACAGAAAGTGCTACTGCTTTCCCAACTCCTGCACAACAGCCTCGAAGGAAAGTTAATAAGCAAATGTAGAGGTGATGACTGGGAGAGAGAAGCCAGTGCTGTGGGAGAGGATTGAATAGATTCTCCCTGCCTGCCTGCAGAGGTTACCTGTTCTTCTCTTCCAGCTACTTCAAGTTCACTTTCTCAGATTATATGTTCTATACTCTTGGAAATGGCATTAGTGGCTCAGATTGCTGAGGACTCTGCCTTTGATGTTTTCTGAGTGTCCACACACTGAAATTTGCATTTCTGGCTTTAAAATTAAATCACAGTATTGTATTTGGCACAGAGCTTGGAGAAACTTTTCCGAACAATGGCTACGCAATGCAGCTGCCTGTCAGTGAGAGGGTACAATTCCAGGAGAATTTCAAATCTTACCAAAATGAAAATTCTGTTGGTGTTCTTCTGGCTTTTTAATGTGTTTTAAAAGCTGATTTATATTAAAAAAGGACCTGTCTCATGGGCATAACACTTTTGTGGTCACAAGATGGTAGTCAAGGTAAAACATAGACACTATTATGATTATAAAATACACAAATATTCACAGGAAAGCTCAGTTTGGATAGCAACACATTAATCAACAACAGAAGTAACTCTTGAGGGATTATTTATCAATTCAAAGAGAAATCAAAATATTTGGAATATAGAATACTTCTTTCAGACTTGACATTAGTACGAGTCCCATCAAGACTGCTGAATTTATCCTGAGCTCTGCTCGTAACAGATCAGATGATCAGAGCACACAGAATTCTTTCTTATTGTATGGGCAGGCTCTTATAAACTAGATTTTAAATCTGACAGTGGATTTCAAGACAATTTCCCTGGAGACTTCCCTTCAGTTCAGGAACTCAGTTCTCTGTTGCATATAATTGAGGCAAAGCAATGATCCTCCTCTGTCCATTTTTTAAAAGCCTGCTTGAGAAATGTTTGATTGGACAAAATAGCTCCAGTGTATCCTAGAAGAAATATCTTTTTTTTTTCTTCTTCTTTACAAGAGAAGTGAAGCTATTCAATAGTCTACTTTCAGTCATGTGCAAGATACGTGGATAATTCTGAGCTAGGATCATTGAAAAAATACTAATACTTTATGTCAGACACTTTGATCAATGGCTTTTCTACATTGGACAGAGGAAAATTTTCATTTGCAACTTTGAAGTATGTTGCCAAGGCCAAAGTGATTTCATAGGCAGGGATAATTTCTTTCCAGCTCTAGTTCTACAACATTCAAATATCAAAACCAGGCAGTAAACTGAGTATGGGCGGTGATATTCTTATCTGAAAAGAAGTTCTTACCAAGAGCATCTCCAGAGTGGGCAATGGTTCTTTGCTTCACTTTTTAAAAGGTTTTGCTCAATGAGACACTGGGCCTTCTATCAGGATGTGATTTCTACCTGCAGATTGAGGAAAGTCTGTACTCACACATCTTCCATCCAAACTGTTTTCTTTTTCTGTTCAGTAGTCTTCCTTCTCATGACTGTCCGGTTGATACTTCTCTTCCTCCTTTGTAAATCACGTTTTATCGTGAAAGTTTGACACCATATATTAGCTGACAAATATTACCCTCCTGCTGAATTGTTCAGTATTCATTGGTATTGATGTCTTCTTTATTCCTACTCCAGCATACAAAAAGCCAATTATTTTGTACCAAGCCTACATCATTATCAAGATTAGGAGGAAATTTTTAGTTTTCTGTATTGGCTGGCAGTTGCTTTCCATGGCCCTTAGCAGCCTAATAGAGAGAGAAGACTGTGCAGTCCAACATAGTCAGTGTAGGCAGCAGCAGTGACTTGGATGCAGTTGCACTGAAAACTGGTATGTGCTATTCTCTAGAGTCAGAAATATTCATATACTCTTATTAAAATTCTGACCTCAGTTTTTACTTCAGATAACAGATGCTGCATGATCACACTGTGTTTTTGCCAAATATGTTCTGTATATGATCTTCATTAGTATTAGAGCTCCTGTCAAGCTTCTGTATGAAATTAAGAAGCACCAATGAGAGGGAAAATATAAAATACGCCCCAAAAATAGTCAGGCATGCCAGCAACCAGTCTATTTATCATTTTGAAGCTAACTTGTTGACCCTTCTTTCAGCCATCACTTCTTTCAAGCTGTTCAAAATACAGAAGCAATGAAAGCAAATCTCCTGAGACTGAATGTGTGCCATGAAAGAAAGAGTGTAGTAGAGGAAACAGTCCAGGAATACATGCATATATGATGTGCCTCCTGCTGTCCTAGGTGAGATGGGCAGAGGTGAAGTGAAATGGGAAGAAGAATTGAGAAGAATTTTAAAAAGAAGCAGCGTACCTGGAATACAAATGCTTCACTGGACTACTACGAGCTGTACAATCAGGAATCCATAGCCCAAAGGACTGGTCAGGTTTATAAGGGTACTATTTGTAACTCATGCATCTCTCACATGCTCTCTCAAATGAGGAGATTACAACTGTAATCAGAGATGCACTATAGCAGGTCTCTGATTTCTTGCTTCTGTTTTTTTTCTTGACAGCCTACTACACTGAGCAATTTAAGAGTTTTCAAGAACCTACTCACTCATAAATTATTTCCTAGGCTAATGAACTCTCTATTCACTTGATTAAGGGTTTTTTGGAAGTGGTAAGAATGCAAAAAATAAAAGCAAAATTATGGGACACAAGCCACCATGTCCTTGAGACAGAGATGTCTAGTGACAAACATGTTCTGAGCTGTAGGAACCCACATAACAGGATAGTCAGAGAGCATCTTTCAAAACCTGTTGCCAAAGGTAGGCAATGATAGTGTGAGATGACTGTTTCCAGGAGATGAAACATAGTTTTCAAGTGGTTCATTTGAGCAGAAAAGCCATAATGTACCTTATGCACTGTTAGTCGTTTCTAAAGCAGCATATATTTAAATGCATGACCTCAGTGAATACTGAGCAAAGGGGGCTGGAGCCATGCAAGCTTCTACTGTAATTTTGATTTTCAATCAAAATGTCATTCTGCTCTTTCCAAGCAGCTATGTTTTTCTTTAATGACTGATAGTATCTAACTGCAAAGACTTGAGCTGTGTCCAGGAATCTTCCCTAGTACTCCCAGCTTGCTAAGGAATTTCAATACTACAACGAACACTTTTGAGAGTAGTTTCACAGAATTTTTTTCTTTCAATGTACAATTTCTGCCTCTGGCAGCCTTTGTGTCTTTATAAAGTGACACAGATTCAAGTTAAGTTTTGTCTTAAATAAAGACAAGAAATTTCTGCTTCTTTTCTGAGCTGTTATCCATTGACTGAGATCACTTCTCACCGAGTCCTCCTATAACCACTATCCTCCCAAATACTGATGTCACAGTTTAACAACATGTTTATAGCAAACAGCATTACTTATGCCCTTTTAAAGCAGTGAATTTGCCAGTGAACCTCTCCATCTGAAGTTTCATCTTCAAGCCAGAAAGTATAAAGACGTTGGAGCTGCAGTAAGAGGACACTGGGGTTTAAATTTACAGCCCATGCAGTCACTGAAATGCAGTCATCATTGCTGAGCAAAGAGCAGTGATTAAGACCCTCTGGGAACTGGCTACGAGGCTCCTGTGCAAGGTCCCTGGCACCACTGAAGTGTCTCCTGCACTCTATTTAATCCGATCAAACATTAAAGAAAATATTGAAACAGGGAGAAATTACCAATATCCTGGTTAATGTTGGGAGACAGCACACTTCCCCCTGCCAGAGCTCCAGCAGAGCTTCTGCCTGGAGACAGGTTTCACTGCACATGCAGCACAGAGCATTAGTTTACTCTTATTGTATGAAGATCCCTGCGGCCCAGAGTCTAAAAGAAGATTGCAGGAGTATAAACCCCACACTAAATGTTATATAAAGACCCCTCAGAAAGACAGCCAGCCTCTTGCACCTGCCTCCTGAAAGGGATGTGTAAGCAAACAGCCCTGGTGGGACGGGAAGCTTTATGCCAGGCAGCTGAGATGGAAGTGCCCCACAGGATGAGCACTGGCACCTCCCAGGAGCAGCCCTGGGGCTCAGGAGGGCTTGCAGGGCTCCGGGCACCACAGGGAGAGGCCATGGGCCAGTGACATGGAGGGTGGCCAAAGTGTCACCAAGACCATGGGTGGAAGAGCAGATGCCAACATGGACCAGCACCAGAGGCCCCCGGGGTTCCCCAGGGACAGGGTGTGAGGGGATGCGGAGGCATCTCACTCCAGTTTGGTTTGCTCTGTGCACTCAAATACCAACTTTAATGCATAGCAAAGAATACAATTCGGAGAATTTGTTTAATCTGGTTCTCACAGTTGGTTTGGGGTGTTGTGGGGTTTTGTTGTTGGTGGTTTGTTTTTGATTTTTTCCAGGAAGATGATTTCACAACAAGAAATTAGAACTCCAGAGTAAGAAATACAAAGAATGTTACTGAAACCAGATGAAGTATTTGAGTTCAGTTCAATTACCCAGAAGATATCTATAACCTCTACTCTTTTTACTGGAGTGTTTAGGAGGTCCACAGAGAGTATACAAATTTCAATGAGTCAGAAGATAATTGGAATATCCAAGCACTCCATATGTCTTTAGTTACCAGCATAAGCAACTCATATCTTGCCTTGTTCTCCTACAAAATGTAATATCCTGCATGAAAAAGCAGCAAGCTCTAAACTTTGATCTCCAGGTTGTTCAGATAATCCAGAAAATTACTCAGAAGTGTGGTAGGTGCTCACTATGCTGAAGTACTAATTGCATCTATGTTCACTGATGCCTGTTATTTAAAACATTTCCTGAAAAACCAAGCTGCTGCCAGTTATTAGTGCATGGCCGGCTTAAAAGAACAGCAGTCTTAAAACAAAGATTTCTGTCTGTAGAGATTGTGCTGCTATTGTAAAGAGAGTAAATTCAGCAAATTGGAAGGGGCATTTCCAGATGGAGATGGGAGAAAGTCTGATCAATTCTTGTTTAGTAACAATTTTGAGCAAGACAAAATAATCTACCGCAGTGGGTGTTAGTTATGTTCATAGCAACCATAGTGGCTAAAGAAAAAAAAATCATTAAGCCAAACAAAAAAACCTGAACAAATAAACCAAGCATCCAAAACTTCCAGAAAATAAACGTTTTGCAGTAGAACAAGGGAGGATGGAAATAAGCAAGCCAAAATCATATTTTACTCTAATATTTGCTTTGTGATATCACTTTTTCAATGTCACAGTGAAGAGATGAGGTTTTCCACTGGCCAAATCAAGTTCTTTTTGACCTTTCTACCCTGACTCCACCACTATACCCAGTGAGTAAGAGTGACGTGCAGTGATCCACCCACTTGGAGCTGTAAAACCCCGGCATCATCCCTATTTACCAGATGTGTCACCCCCAACGTTTCCAAAGGGACTCAATCCTCCTGTGAGCAAGGCTTTTGGAGTCTGTGCTCAGTATGATGCTGCAGTGACTACAGGGAAGCCTCTTCAGAACATATGATGTATTTGTCCCTGGCAACACAGTGCAGAGCAAAAACACTGAAATAATAAAACCTCTGCCCTTATGCCACCCAGCTCCAGATTTCCCTCTAATTCTGACTAATTGAGTATTTAAAACTGCATTTTAAGATTTACTTTCCTGTCCATCAGAAGTTTCAGAGAGACAGACTATGCCATTTTCAAGGCAGGCTGAACATCAGATCTTTTATGCATGTCAGGATTTCTTTGTTACACCTGGATGTTTTCACTGGTAAGAGCCTGAGTTACTGCGTGTAATTAAGTTAATTCATGCGTGTCAACATTGTGGATTACACAGCACATATTACCAATATTCTTCTTTAAACATCAAGCAATTGAACTAGAGCTGTTGCTGCATTTCTGGATACCCAGTAAGAGCTCCAGGAAGGTTGAACTCTGCAGTTCTATAATAAACACCAAGTCCATGACCTCTTAGAAGGTATCTAAAAGATCAAATTTGTCAATTAATAACCTATATATAAAAGTAGGATTAGTAGAGTATTCTGATAAATTGAAATCTCCAGGTTTTTCACATTTATATTTAATAATGTTCCAGTATAAAACAAAAAAACCCAAAACAAACAAAAAACCAAACAAAAAACAAACAAACAAACAAACCAGCCAATTTGTTACCTTAATGTCATGTTTAAAGTAATAGATAATGCTGTGATTATTTTGTAAATCTCTTCTCTTTCCTGGCTCCCTTTGCTAACAGATGTTAGTACTGAAAAGGATATTCCTTCTGCTAACAGTTTCTGTTTGTTTTCTGGATTTTGGAGATATGTCAGGAGTTTCACAGTTTGCTCAAACTCCCCCCTGCAATTTTACATCTTACATAGCACATATGAGGAGAATTTACCAGATTTCGCATGTACAGTAGGCTTTTCACCAGAAAGTCCCAATATTTGAAGCAGTTGCAACACCTACATCTACTGATCTTGATTCAACAACAGCATAGCAAGTCTATCAGAACTCCTTAATTTTTTTCTCTTTTTCTCGAAGATGCAATCCTGTTACATTGAGGCAGTTCCACTCTGACGCAAGAACAAGAGGATTCATCCTCTTCATTGTAGAAGAAGGCTCACCAAGTGATTGAATAAATGGGGAAAGGCAGGAAAGGAAGGTGCTCCCGAGTCAATACACATGTACCAAGGAGCGAGTGGCTGTTACTCACACAGGTATGAATAACGCTCTGCCATGCCTGCGCCATTCCGCATTAGCCCAGCATGTTTCACATGCACTCGTGGTTATGGAAATAGAAACAGATGGTGAGTCAGAGAAGAAGTTGAGTCAGGATGAATATGTGAAGTGAGTAGAAAGGAATGATCAGAGCCGTTAACTTTGCCTGGGAAAGGTAGTAAGGCAAGACCAGTCAAAGAACTGAAGCAAAAGGAGCACCCGAAGGGCAACTCGGTAAAATTGCCAAGATATGTTGACAGCTGAAATGACAGGTATTTCTGCTATCCACAGCAGTTACATCTGCATGTTACAGAAGCTCAGAGGACAGTTTATGTAAATCTTCTGGGTACTTTTTGTTGACATTACTTCCCACTGCCCTTGTTTTCATTACGTAAGACCTGTTTGTACTGTGAATTAACAAGATAAAATATAAATGCTTCCCCATGACAAGGTAGGAAATCAATAGGAGTGTTCTCACAGACTGTCTGTGAAGGAGATACAGATACTTAACTTCTTGATGTGTGATTTATTTCACAGAGCTTGAAAGACCTGGAATGTTGCAATTTAAAATGCAACAGGGAAATTGTGCCAGAGAAATTTTCTGTAAGAAAATGAGACCAAAGAAAATCAGGTTTCCTTATTAAGATATCCATGGTTTTCTGTTTTGGGGAATTCACAGATTGCATGAACCTGGTGTATATAGAGTATTTTAGTGTTACAGCTCAGATTTAATTAAGGTTGTGTTAAGGGACAGAGAAATGTTAACAAGATGTCAGTTTTATCAAATCATACTTCAGTGTCTTGGGTTTCGGTCAATAATTCTGTTAACAAAACAGTTCTCAGGATAAATTTAACTTCTTGAAGTAGAAATCAAACTGACCAAAATAATTTAGAAGTCCTAAAGTACGAGAAGCTGTATTGTGCACACATGCTTCTGAGCTTCAAAAAGCCAGTGTGACAGAGAAAAAAAAATTACCCTATCATGATCATACAGAATTCACTCAAGATTTTTTTGTGCTAAAAATATGTAACTTTGGAATACATTATAAAATTCAGATCAGTTCAGATGAATTGGTTAAAGAGGCTCTCTTGCTGAAAAGACACAATTTGCAAAGACAGGCAATCTATTAGGCCAATTTACATCATTGAGAAAAAAACAAGCTTTCAGACACACAGATATTTGTACAGGTCTGAAACAGTAGAGGCATTTTGCAAAGGTAAACAAATAAAGAACAAGTTTCTGAGTTTAAATTGACTCCTGAGTAGTAAGATATGACAGAAAAAGATGCAGGCAGCAAAGGTAGGAAGTGATCATGAAGACAGATGGTGATTATATCCTGTGGGTCAGAAAGCAAAAAATAATCACAGCCTGCTGAATGTGTTTATCTCATCCTGACAATTAATACTTTACAAGGGAAGGCATTAGCATTGATTTTTTTTTAAATATATCCATGAAAAGGAGGAAATTGCCATCAAGTTTTAACACAAAGCTTGGGTTCAGACTGGTTAACTGACCCAGGAAAGACGATGAGTGATTTTTTTATTAATTTTTGAACCTGACCACTCAAAGTAATATATTTTCAGCTTACTAGTGAAATCAGCCTCAGCTCACATCTATGTGTTATTCCATAGTTATGACAATATAGAATAAGGTCTTGACCTTGCAGACATATATATCTCTAAGCATAAGAACAGTCCTATTGATATCACTGGATGAATTATATGTTTACCATGTGTTGTAGTATTGCAAATTTTGAAGACTGTAAAAATCAAGAGCATTTTTTTACTTCAGCAGATTCAGAAATGTTTGAGAGTTAATTTTAAATCAAAGCACATTAGAAGCTAAAAGGCCATGATTGTCATCAAAATTGAAATCAAAAATTTTTTGTTGGTATCACAGGCCCTCCCTACCTGAATTGACAATAGTTGAAAAGCTTGTTGACAGCACCAAAAGAAATCCCATGGACCACATTGATGAGAATCCACTGTCTGATCTTAAAACATCTCTTTAGAGTGATTTATGGAAGGTGAGGATGGTGGCGGGTGAACAAATCTGAACACCCTCCAGTCAAGACACAGCAGCTTCACACTGGGAATCCTTTTGTGCTCTCTACCACAGGAAATCCAGCAGCCACTCCAAGCCAGGGAGTCTGGCAGAGGTCTGCTGCACAAGGGTTTTGGGTCTGGCTGCTCTGCACTGCTGAATATGTCCTGATCCACACAATAATCTGTCCCAGCTGGCTCCTGGAAGAAACTCTCCAACAGCTCCCCAGTCAAAAACAACAACAACAACAATAATCAAACTATATTAAAATTTTCCAAATGCCAGCCCATCCCACAGTTTATGGTGTTTGCCGTAGCATATGAAGCTCCATATGTTGTTTTTTGTACCATCAACTCTGAATTTGTCACTTCTTCATGCACCAAGTCTCTTTTCTTCAGTGTTTGGATTTTGTAGTATCAACCACATCTGACATTTTCTCCGTCTGCTGCCCCACTTACGAACACTGCTGTGCAACATGAACCTTTGCCTAACACAGTCCAGGGCTCTACCCATCTTCTCTGAGATCCTCTGAGATCCCTGTAAAGGAACAATGACCATCACCAGTAATCTAATTCTCAACAAGGTACATTTTCTTTAATATTAATTTATAACATTTATACACCAAAGACACCAGTACCACCTGTCTTCAGAAACAATGCCACTTCTGAAGGGGACATACCCCTTCTGTTTCTCCATTCAGATTGCTTTTTCTTTTCTGTTTTCTGACCCCAGGTATTCAGAGAATCTAAGCATCCAGAGTTTCCCTTCACCCATTTGTTCTTCTTTTTCTAATAGCACAGCTGCCTGTGGTATGAGAACTCAGGTAATAACATATGACTTTTCTGAGAGCATCTTTAAGACAACTGATCCAAAAACTTGCTCTAAAAAAGATGCCTTCAGCCTTGTCATAAGTTTAGGGGTTTTTTTCCTCTCTTGGTCTTACAAAATCTAGTCATGAAATTATATTTTCAGACTTATGTGAGTTGTAATATTCTAAAATCCGAGAGAGGAAGCCATTAAACAGGAAATTAGGCTTTGCTTTTTCATCAAAAAAGAAAAAAATCTGAGTGTCTTTTGTGTATTCTTGTCAAGCAAAATGCAAAGTCTAAAATGAAATTGAACTAAATAGCCTTGCAAAATTTTTTAGAAGTGGGATGTTCCTTTGTCATCAGCATCCCCAGAGTCTTTGTGAGACCACCAGATAATTCTGCATATGGTATGTTGTAAATAGAGCATCACACAAATGCTTTTCTTCCTTTAGCAGAACTGAGTGATTAATGCCACTCTGCTGTGTTCTTCACCCTTCACTATAATGAGTCACGCAGTCTGGATAATGGTGGACTTCCATCCTTTTCAGTTAGGGTTATTTCAATACTTGTTAATTTTTCAGGGCCACTACAATCAGGATGTTATGCATTAAAGGAGGCATGCAAGATTACAGCTTTTGACACTCTCCCATCTTAAAAATAAATTCAGCAATTATGATAAGATGAAATCATCTCCTGTTTTTCTGAGAAACTGGGGAAAACTTTGTTGGTTTTTTTTTAAAGAAAAAAAATCCCAAACTGGTCTCAAACTTATTCTGTTAGGAGTTTTGGGACAGAGTAACCAACAGAAGAATTCTACACACTCCTTCTCAGCCCAGGAGCCACATGCTCTGAATCTGGGGCGAGAGGGAGTATGCACTGGCAAGCAGGCAACCATTACTGTATCCTGAGTGCCAAAGCAGCCCCTCCAGTCTTTCCACACCTACAATGGAAGTGTCTCCCTCCCCCTGCGCCTGCCTTAGGGTGCATTTGCAAGGGCAGCCTCCCCTCGGACTTGACTCACACAGGTACTTGACTGGACTCAGGACAAAGGGTGAGAGGGCTGATAAAGACATTTGGCATTTCACAGTCCTAGAATAAAAAGGAGCCAGAAAACAAAAGCTAATCAGTTACACTGGACCTTTTGCACTTCTGCAAATCCCATCAACTGCTAAACTGTGGTGGTAGCCTGAGGCAAAACACGGAGCATCTGCAGTCTCATCCCAAACATTCCTTGAAATTCGGACCCTGGAAGCATCAAGCATCATTCATTGTTTTGTTTTGTAATCTGTGTACTTAATTAATATCTGACACCTTCCAAGCACACACTCTCCAAACACAGATCTGACCACTAATGACGCAGAATATACTCTCTCCTGTGTAGGTCCTCCTACCTACCTACCTACCTCCTACCTTCATGTCAGTAGTGAAAACGGGACCAAACAAATTCTTACTGTGACTTTGCTTGCCATGATTGCCAAGGTTGGTACTTATAAATGCAGATGTCTCTATCTACACAATTTGGGGGGTTTCTAGAGCACAATCTCATTCGCTCTGTGCCACGTGAATCACACAGAGTATCCGTTGCTTGTCAAGAGTCTTGGTAAGATGGACCAGTCTGAAATGCAGATATCTAATGTTCGAATCTCACTCACACTGTCCTCTCCCTACCTTGGGGTTTCCACACAGCTCTCTGTCCTAAAATGAGGCTGCTTAGTCAGCCGGATCAGTGACAGTCAGTCATAGCATAGCCACCAACAGGCAAACTTAAAAAGTTATCCGAATTAACTTCAAGCAGATTTCTGATAGAAATTTGAAACCTTTTTATTTTGATACAAATATTTGAGAGGATCAAATGTCAGAGGTCCTATGTGTAAGGAAACTTTTTATAGAATGCAGCACAATTTTATTTCTTACAGTAGTTTTGCATTGACAAAGAGACATACTTTCTTTTTCATGTCTGCTGAAATGTTAATTTATACCTCTGTAGAATATGTTCTGAAACCCACTGCTATTAATCATTCATTGAGAGAAACATAGAACTATTGTTTGTAAAGATACTGCATGGACTTGTAAAATTACCATTCTCATGTTTTCTCTTTCATTTGCCCAGTTTAGAAAGAGGATTGGGCCATGGACTGACTATGTGTTTTGAACAATTCTCAGAAGAGGCATTTTCCAGTGCATAGGTGACTGGAAATTATTGTGGTGGCATTGCAATTGTCTAATTTCGGGGGAGCCAAATTAGGTGCCAAATTATCTCCTCAAATAGGTGAGGAGATCTTAGCAAACATTCAGTCTAGCTGCAAAGGTGGTCAGCACAGACACACACTGAACAAATGCAACATCAGACGGCTGCTTCAGTTTAGTGCATAGATTTTGAGAGCCAAGCAACCAAAAACCTGAAAATATGCCTAGAAAAACTTTAAAGGGTCCATAGCAGTCCACAGACTGCACAGGCTCCTTCACAGAAAGTCCCTACCCTGGCTTCCTTTCATCCTGAATTCTGACTTTCATCTAAAATGCAAAACTGCTAAATTTTACCAGGAGACAGACATGGGTGGTTTTAATTAATGCTATCAGAGATATATACACGAAAAATGAAAGGATATATCTTCATGCTGTAATAAGGCATAACAGACAGATTTAGCCCAAATTACCATAAACAGAGCTAGCTCTGGTGGTGTAGGTTGCCCCTGTGCTGTGCTTCAGCTAATCAACCTCGTGGAGAGTACATGTCTTTTCATATGGAGAGAGTAGAGGCCTTTTCACGTGGAGTCAGTATGTTTTGGCATGAGCTGGTATCACTGTGCTGCATGATTTGGATGTAGCTGTTCACTTCAGTGTGATTCATGTTTCTCAACCTGACCCTCCACCATGCAGTGAGGACATGTCATGACCCACTTGCTCCTCTCTTTCCAGAAGCAGGGACATGCACTGAGCAGAGACCTCTCAGACCACCATGGTGTCACCAGGATCCAGGTCCTCTGGCATGTTTTTGCTTTAACTCTTGCTCCTGTCACCAGGAACCCTCAGGTTATAAAGTAACATGCTGGATCTGGCCAGAACCAGCAGAAAAGACGGGCCCCTCAGCAAAATACAGATTGCAAGGATAAGGCACCTCACCTTTTCCAATACACACACATAAATTAGCCACAGTGCCTCTGAAGCTGATGTACACAGCTTTGCATTTTCTAAGTTCTTAAAGTTTTTATAATTGGAAACAGAAATCCCATTTCTTAAAATAATTCTCTTGCAAAGCACATTCTTTAGAAGTGCTTCATAGTACTACCAAAACCCCCTTCTTTGCTTTTGGATCATGATTTTGCCTTCCTGTCCAGTTGTAGCCATTTCTGCCTCCTGGAAATGGGGGACAAATGGATACATCTGACAGTCTTAGAAAAAATTCAACCTTGCAATTTACTGTCTTCAGAATTAATGGAAAAGCAGTGATATAAATTTTCACAGATTACATTCAGCAGATTGTAGTCCAAATTGTGCTTACAAAAATCCCTCTGTCCACTACCATTTTAGAGGAGTGTTTCTTTGGTCTTCCCCTTCTCTAATTCTTGAGATTTACCTGCATGGGAAGAGGGGACCAGATAAAGAACAGAACAAACATTACTTTCCCTTAGTCTGTGCAGAAGTCCACAGGAGGGCCATGAAGATGATCAGAGGGCTGGCACCTCTCCCATGAGAACAGGCTGAGAGAGCTGGGGCTGTTCAGCCTGGAGAAGGGAAGGCTCCAGGATGACCTCGTTGTGGCGTTTCAAATATAAAAGTGGACTTATAAGAGAGCTGGAGAGGGAGGTTTTACCAAGGCCTGTTGTGTCAGGAGAAGGGGCAATGGTTTTTAACTCAAACAGGGCAGGTTTAGATTAGAAGTTAGAAAGAAATTCCTTTGTGAATTTCCTTGGTGAGTGGTGAGACACTGGAACAGGTTGCCCAGAAAAGCTGTGAATGTCCCATCACTGGAAGTGTTCAAGGCCAGGGTGGATGGGACTCAGAGCAATCTGGTCCAGTGGAAGATGAGGAGTTGGATTAGATGATCTGTAAACTCATATCCAACCCAAACCAGTCCGTGGTGTTAGGACTATAATTTCACAAGTGAGACCACATTCTCTTAATCTATGTTTTTCACTTGAATGTATTTACCACGTAAGAATAAACAAAAGGTAAACAAATAAAGATATTACTCTTTTGCCACCTACTGTGACAGAAATAACAATCTTGAGCTGATAAAAAGGGAATTTCTGTCATGGAAGAGATCATCCTTTTTCTTTCGACCTAAATTGAGCTCTAAAGCCAGCAGTTATCACACATGCTTCCCACCTTCATAAAATTACTTTGTGTAACACCAAATTTTCTGCTCAATAAATAACATTTTGAACCACTTTTCTGTAGAAAAAAAAGTGTATTTAGAAGTGAACATTTTTTCACTCTGAAATCCTTTTTTTTAAGAAGAACTCCAAACAGCAGTCCACCAAAATCTGCATCCATTTAAGAAATACATTTGACTAGTGCACTCTTCCTTCTAGAGACAGCTGTTCAACAAATGTTTTTGAACAGTTCTCATGAAATCTAGATGGGAAGTTATGAGGAAATAAGTATTGTCTTTACAACCAGGACAGTTTAATTGTTAGAAAGCTTTAACTGTAACATGTATGTCATCTCCATCAAGAGACAGAAGTTGATATATCCTACCCTCCCTGCTTCATATGCTCACTAAAACAACAGAAAAGGGGTAAGATTTTATTAGTGGTGGCAGATCTTGTGCAATATGATAAAGCTTTTGCACAGAGCTCTTCTTTCTTTCCCAAATATACTCAGAAACCATGCCCTAATCTCTTAAAATACATAAATATGTATCTATTAAATACAGCAGTAGCCACTTGCAAGGGTAAATCTGCTTCTCTAGCACTCATCTTCCCCTTTTGTGTCAATATGGGAGAGTAAGAGTGAAGTGGGATTCCTCTCAGGGAGAGGCATCTTTTTAAGTAAAGTTCACTGAGGTGTTTACAGGGCTAAACATTAAAAGATATTTTAAAAGAAAATTTCTCTTGCATCTTCTATTCATGAACTCTTAGTCCTGTACTGCACTGAGACCAAACTGCAACCTAAGTAGAAGGATTTGCCACAGTCCTTTCCGCCTCTCTAAAAGATGTCTTTCTCTCTCTTTTATTTCCCAGCCATTACCATTTCAGCAGAGTGCCTTTATGAGGTAATCAAAAGAAAGCATCCTGGAAATTTCTGACATAACGTCACTTTTTTTTTCCCCATCTCAAACAAGGGCCAGATGCACATTCTGAGACTGAGTCATAGTGAGGGGCTTTTTGGTTATTTAATTACAGTTTTTAATTAATGTGAGAAAGCTTAACTCATCCTAAATAGTGGTAGTGGTTGACAAATTACAAGAGCACTCCATGCCCACAGAAGAGCTAAGGCTGCAAGGAAAGCACAGGACATCAACACTAGTTTGTAATCAGTTACATTTCAAAGAAATAGTGTCTCCAAGTGTCTTTGCGCCTGTGGGATTACTATCATCTTTGAAGTTTAAATCATTTTTAAGATCTGGCTAGGGGCAAATTAGATAAGAAGGTGGCTGTGCAATTAATTTAATACTTTGGAAAGCTCATACGGTTACAAGATCCAAATACTTACCCTGATAAAATGCTGCCAACACTTTAAAGAGGTGTACTGACTTATTTTTTACCTATAAATTTTTTTGCTGACAGATTTGGTAGGTGCATGATTCAGCACTAAGCACTGGTAACATGATTCACCCAGGTTTCTGAGCAGTTGTCCCAGATGAAGGCTGCAGCGAAGATTCAGCTCTGTGAATCCACTTCCACAGCACTTGGCCACACTCACAGCACAGCTCGGAGAGACTTGATGAGCCGAATCTTGGTGCTGTTTCCCAGCTCAGCCTACTGGAGCAGTGGCCAAAAACATCTGCTTGAGGTGCTGCCAGACCCACTGAGTCCCACACACGATCACAAGATTCGTTCCTGTCCTCCCCCTCACACCCACAGCAGGGCCCCCAAGCAGCTGTGCCTGGTGCCTGGTGTCCCTGGGCCCGGGGAGCTGCACCGCAGCCGGGGGCTGGCACTGGGGACAGGCTCAGGGACAGATGCGCTGGCAGCAGTGGATTCACAGCCCCTCCCACGGCACAGGCTTCCCCGTGCCATCCTCAGCACATTGTCTGGCACGCTCGTCACACGCCTTCATCACCTGATCAAATGCCTGCCCCACCACTGAGCCCGGTGCAGGATTCTTGCACAGGGCTGTGCTAACTCGACAGGTCTGTCGTGATGGACTGTCAGATCCTGTCTCTGAATCTCCTTTTAGATTATGTGGGTTTTGGTTGTCAATCACTCTCACTGACAAAGAAATCAAATCTCTCCACAGAGCCAAGTGGTTTTGTAAAATATGTTCTGAATCATATCAACCAGATGCCTTTATAAAGCTGCATTTGTGACCAAGACTTGAGAAAGGAAAGGGAGTTGCAAATTAATGTATATTTTAATCTTTAAACCCCTTGAAAAGTCAGCTAACTGTACAGAGCAATGGTAGGCAGGTGAAAAAAATGTGTTATTTGCGCTTGTGCATGTAAAGCTTCATTTCAGTGAAAAATGAACAAAAGTAGTCTCATTTTATAAGAAAAACAAAACAAAAAAAATCATGTTTGCAAGAAGAGTCAAAGCTTTGTGCAAACTCCTTTCACACAGCCTTTGGGAGCTGAGCCCCATTTGAGCAGCAAGTGTTCGGCGTGATTCACCGTGATTCACTCCAGGAGAATTTAGATAGATACCTGTGGTATTTTGAAAACCTTACTGTGTGATAGTTTGCATCTTCAGATGCCTGAATATTTTTAGACGCCTATCCCAATCTGCCTGTCGTCTGCACACAGTTAAGGTGAGACATTATCCCACTTTCTACATCTGGAAGTGAAGGTGCACAGAAGTTGAATCATTTACCCAAGGAAGCACTCAGGAACAGTCCCACTGGGTTAGAGCAAAGAACCACTTACCCAAGAGACTGTCCTGAATGGTGTCAGCAATGGAGGCTCAGGACAATGCTGTAAGTAGTGTGCCTTGAGCTGTGTTTCCCCTCTTTTGCCTTCACATCTCCTCTGACCATTAGTGTAGGGACTTTTTGGAACAGGGTTGCCTCCAGCAGACCGTGCTCAACACCCATCAGCAGTGAGCTGTTGGCCGACAATGGATCAAATCCAAATTTTTAGCCTCCTGCCTCATGGGTTTTATCCTTGTAAAGGCTGTCTGAAGCCTGGAATCAAGTTCACCTTAAGACTGAAATATCCTAAAAATGAAAGCGTGAAACAACTGTCCCCTGAGAATTTGGACACACAGCTCAGCCTGGCTTTAGTGACAAAAGGTTTTCACGTGGGCTCTCTCACAGAATTTAAATTTTCCATCTGGATCCCGGCTCTACCAAGATGAACAGAAGTATTACAAAACCCCACAGAGCCAGCTGTGCATTTAAGTTTAATATCTGTGAGACTGAGCAACGTGAGTCACTTATCACAATTGTTACATTCAACACATCCCACAAGAGGAACCACCAAGAGCTTTCAAGAGCACTTCAAGGTTTGCTTTGCTGCAGTGCCTGTTGCAGAGGACTGCATTTTCCATTGTAATGTGCTGCTTTAGAATGAATCCCAACAAAGAAAAAATGTCTTAAGCTATTGTGGTATTATAATTTTAATAAATATTTTCCTTGTTTCCCTAATATTCCATGCAAGCAAAGCAAGGAAGGAGTCGCTGCAAGCAACGTCAACTAACACCAGCAAGTGAGAGAATGAACGGGTTTACCTGCCAGGCATCACTCACTCATCAGCTTGGCTTTCATTTACCTTAAACACCCACTAACAATTAGCAGCACTTTACAAGACCACTAAAAAGAAAAAGCACACTTCTGAGAAATTAGCTCTATTGCATCTTATAGGACATTTGTGGCAGAGGGAGGGGTAGGGTTTGCAACTCCTTGCAAGAAAACCAATGCCTTCACTTAAAGAAAAGAGTCAGAAAAGCACGGGGTGAGAAACAGAAGACAAGTGGGAATGACACTGCAGCAGCACAGATTCTTGGAACCTGGATAGGGTGACAGGAGCAAGTCAATCCTGCAAAGTGCTAAGAGTCTCCATTCTTGCTGTAGTTAATGGACACCCAAATTCCTGATGGAGAAAAAATATTTCTAAACTAAAAACTCTTTTACTCAGCTCTTCCTTTTTGCTGAAGCAAAAAATCACTGCGTTCAAAATCAGTGAAAAGCTGATCCAACAGCTTATGCTAGTGTTTCTTGCCAAAGGAAGGAGTGCTGGAACAAATTAATAACTTAAAGAAAAATGAGGATACAGTGGTAACATCTAAAATGTTTTAATGACGTGTCTGAGCCCATTAAAAATAGCTTATATTAAAAAATATTTCTTACTTATAAAGATAGCTTAAATAGCTTATATAAAAATATTTCTTACTAGAGCAAGGAATTGAAACAACTATTTATTTTTCAAAACAAAAAGCAAAACCTAAATGTCATTTTGGCAATTATTAAGCAGTTAAATTTATTTTTTTAAATAAAATTAAATTTAAAGGTTATGTTTATATAGCACAATGTAGTATCATGTTAAAATGCCCTTACACTGAATGATGGAGAAGGGTATTGCCAAGGGAGCAAGGAGACATTCAATGCAAATAAAACCTGCTACTGCTTAGGAAGGATAATGAACCAAGGCAGAGTCATGCTGTGAGCGCCAGGTCCCTTCTAGAATCAGAATTAGCTTGCAGACAACTGGTGCCAAAATTTCTGGATGGCAATGCCCTTTGTAATCCTGAAGGAGGCTACATTCACTTAGACACTTCCTTTAAACCTCATTCTGGCTTGCAGAGGTTTTCAAGCAGTCTTTCCAGACATTGTGCTTGGGTTTCCCTCTGCCATTATATTCCTCTGTATACATGATTAAACACTGAAGGGGGAACAAGTTTGTAAAATGCGACCCATGCTTGCTTAAGCCAAAAAATCTGGGGTACTTCAAAAACAAGAAAGTAGAAAAAGGATCATTTTTAGCGTTCTTGTGACAATCTGCATTGCTCAAAAAATCCATGTCTTCAGTCTCTATGGTAGAACTGGCCAGTAAACTCCACTTAAAGCCAAAACTCTCGTTTTGTATGAGCAGACCTTCACCTTGACAGATGTCTTTTCACCTCCATCTTCAATGTTAATTCTTAGGAGCTGCTAGTACAAACCTAAAAATAGACACCAAGTGAACTGCCACCTTTATAAAAACATGAACATTGCAGGCAACACAACAGGAGGGGGTTGATTTGAGTGATAAGTTTGCAGCCCTCCTTGGTAGCAAAGCAACCTGGCCAGGGTCTCCATCCCTTGGGGGGCCTGAGCAGGATGTCACGTGCCAGTCACACTGTGCTGAGTTCTGCTAGAAATGCTTGGGAGTGAAAGAAGAGTTTCACAGGGAGGACTGTTGAAATGAAGATGCTTTGTACAAAGGAAAATACAAGAGGTAGGAACATGTGGATGAGCTAAGGGAGAAAAATTAAAAGGTAGATTTGACATGCATGCACATACTTTTTAATACAATTTTTATAATATTTCTGTGAAAGACAGCCATCATTTTTTCAATGTACTCTATAGATTGTCCTTGAATAGAGATTCGCCCTTTCTTGCTCTTTCTCCAGTTAGGTGTTGCCTCAGTTATCTTCCTCCTGAGAGCCTAACAAGCAAAAATACTGTTTTCTGTAATCTCACCTGTCTCTATTATGCCTCCACTTGCCTCAGCCCCACAAAGTGAAGTCCCAAGATACCCTGGTTAGAGGCTGGAGAAGAAGCAAAGATCATGGTAAGACTCAGGGCTAATTCTCCTAATGAGACCAACATATTTCCCCACCTTCTGCCCCTAAGGCCTTCTGAAAGTCACCATGCAGATGTAGAAAACCTCACCAACAACCTCCCTGTGCAACAGCCCTACCTCCTTGCCCTAGGCATAACTAAAGGCAAATAGCTAACATCTACCCACAAAGTTTTGCTAGCCTCCAACTTCAAGATATTTGAAAAATAGAGAACAGCAATTTAGATAGATTTATTTCCCACAATAAAGAAAAAAGTCATTTAACTAGAAGTATGGAACTTACCTTATTTACTCTGACCCAAGCCTACATTGTTCACCTTCCAAATCATAAGCTTGTATTACCTTTTGGAAGTGCTGTAGAAATACTGCTCAGGCACATCTTCAGCTTCTTCCTTTTCTCACTTTTCACAGCTAACCTCACTTATAACTGGAAAAACTGGTTTACTTTTTGGAGATGGCAGCTAATGTAATTGCTGCAAAAAATAAAAACAAGACTGGAAAGAATGCCCTGAAGTCCCAAAAACATTGAAAGTCACAGACATGACAAAAAGAAAGGCAGGTCATGTTTTAGAAGTAGAGTTAAAAAAAAAAAAGTGGGTTTTCATTAATTGTGGAAAACAGATACATACACACTACGAGAGGACATAGCATATGATAGAGATCAATCACTATCCTCCAAGTCCTACTTCCTTTTGTGAACTTTCCTTCTGTTCGTAGCAGCGTGCAGGCTTCTACAGACTACTTGAGTATTTTCTTCTTGTATCTTCCTATTTCCACGAGATCAATTCAGCAGAGGCATTTCCACTCTAAGCAAAAGCAGACTGTTCCTATCTGTATCAGGCAAAGCAGATGGAGAAAACAAATCATTAATTTATGGCTTAGAAGATACATTTGTACGACAGGACTTTGTAACACCCTACACTTCTTTTTTTATTTAATTTTTCATGACATTTATGAACAGATAGGGAAATAAAATTAGAAACGGGAGATTCCTCACAGTGGCAGTATTCTGTCCTCAATCCTCATGTTGCAATTACAGATCCTCTTCTGCCAGGAGCAGTTCCAGGTAAGGCTGTTCCTGCTTCCTGCTATTCCCAGCACCCTGATATTGGTGTGTAAGGGATCAGGGCTGTCTCATGGGGAAGGAGGGGTAGAGATGGGATTCTGGGGCAACACCACCTTTACTCAGCTCAACAGCAGCAGCAGAGCCGCGTGTCTGGCCGCGGCCTTGGCCAGCAGGAATCAGTCTAGTCCAGAGATCCCATCTCTTCTTTGGTTCAGGATGGTGCCCAACAGCTTTTGGATACACCTGCCATGTCCTGCACGTGAATATTGCACTCTCCTGCTGGCAAGGGCCTGGGAATGAGCATTTGGAATGACTTCCAAGTGCCCTGGGCTGTTGGAGAGATCCAGTTGCCTGTGACAGCTCCACAAGAGTAGGGCTGCTCTCTTGCAAATAGCCTGGGATATCCCTGTCTTACACTTGCAAGGTTTCCCAGTGGCCAAGGGAGGAGCAGAGTGGGCAGAAATATTGCTTGTCATGCTTAAACAAGGCAGAGTTTCTCCATGTCCACAGCTGAATTATTTCCACAGCAAAAGAAAGCGTGTGCTTTCTCACTGCTCCCACAACTCCTCTAATAGTTTCACAAAGCAAATGATCTGGGTGTCTCTGAGTGCTTTGGATAGCCCTTTGGGCTTTTTTATGGTCTTCTGTGCATCACAGTTATCAATCAACGCTGACAGAGAGACAAGGTTATGAAAGTATTTATTCTTTGGAAGCCAGATCTGATTATTGTTTTGTTCATAAAACTGCTCCAATTATGGAAACTGTGACAAGCTCTAAGAGGGCAATTTAGTTTTTTAAGTTAGATGAAGCTGCTGCTGGTTTTAGTTAATTGCCAACTCTATTTTTCAGTACCAAACAGAAAACAAATTCTTCTATTTCCCATAATGAGCCAATTCCAATTAGGGTAATTACCACGGGATAATTGTAGACTACCTATGGTTAATTAGGGCTGCACTGTGTGTTTACAACACTCCAGAAGCATAAATATTTAATGATAACCACAGCTTCATACATCGTTACCACTTAATTTAATATATTACATCATTATTATTGGGAGGGTTGGAGAGAAAAAAGGCGAAACCTTGAAACATGATCAGCAAAGGGCTCTTTCCCCAGTAGTAAATCACCCTCCCTGATAATGTCATTATGCTGAAAGATTCCCTTTTCTTAGGTCATCTTGTGTTCACTCAGCAGGAAAAACAAGTGCACCATCACCAGCTCTTGAACTCTGAGCTTAATGGGAAGCAGAAAAGCAAAGTGAGATGAGAGATGGTGGTGGACTCAGTCCTCTCCATACAGCCCTGTCTTCCTGGGGCACCATGTTGGTGGGACACTGGGCACTCACTCTGCATTTTCACCCTGCTGAAAAACACTTCATGAAGCACAAGTATTCTTATCAGGATTAGAAAGAGGAAAAATACTAAATACATGCAAATTTTACTTGGTGTGAAATGCTGTCTGATCCCCTTGGAAATGTGAGTGTCCTTCATTTAGTCATTATTTCATCAAAAATGTGACATCATGAGCAAGAATGAAAGCAAGCATTTGACTCCAGGACATGGAGAAATGCACAGAAAATTCCTTCTGCAATTAGAACGAAGATTGGGAATACAAAACTCACAGAAACCCCTCAGTTTGCTAGCTGACCCCTTAAATTTGTCCTACATGCAGAAATTAGCATTTAATAGAGCAAACGAAATTCCTCAAAGTATGTCCATGTGTGGGGTGTGAGCAAGTGCAGTTTGCCAGTTGTATAGAATAACTCTTAATCTGTTAAAGTCTTTCCTTAAATATATGGAAGTTCAGAATCCCCATCCCAGATGACAGGGAAAAAATTTAAAAATCAGTTCCTTCCTCTTCCTTATAGAAGAAAATACTGGTATCTAATATGGTTTTGGTGTAAGCATTCATTGTAGTTTCCAGCCTTATTGGTATTTCATGGTAATATAGTCGCATTCATCTGTAAGAAAAAGTTTAGTCAAATTTTTAGTTTATAACCTCTGTCACAAAACAGCCCTAACAGAGCAGCTGAGTTAATAAATCCTGTTTCCAGTCTCCTTCGGGATAACCTCCCATTCGAGTGACAAACGTGACAACCGACGATTTTTTTTCTCCCTTTAAATTCTGTTTTCGGAATAATACTGCAACTGATACAGAGGCATCTTTTTCAGAAACCTCTGGTGTTCTTCAAAATGGAAAACCAGGTTTGCAGCACAGCTAAGGAAAGCTTCCTTGTATGTATGCCATGCCAATACTAATGGACGTTTTTGCTGCCAATCATCTTCCATTGATTTCCAGACAAGACAATGTCAGACACATGTTTTTATTAAATCCCTGAGTATAACTCAGCAGTTAGATGAAACTACCAGAGTTACAGACATCTATGGGAATAATACTGCTTTATTCATACTCTGCATCTAACCACTGGATTGTACAAACTGTGCTTCATCTGCCCCATTTTCTGTGGAAGCAGGAAAGGGGTGGGAGTGCTGCCAGCAATTTGTATCTCCTCTGAAGCTGGCTGCAGTACTTTTGTTGACCCATAAGTATGTCAATGGTTCCAGGTCTCCTATTTAGACATAGCCTTTAGGTCTATCCCAAACGTGAATCATCGTTGGTGAAAAAAGTCCACGTGCATTCCCTGGCTTGTTAACACTCTCTTATCCCTCATGAAGAATTATTTCAAACTTATTTCACAATCCCTAAATATAGTACAATCATGTTTACAACTTTGGTGTTATCAAGAAATCTTCAAACCCACAGAATATTTTGAAGCCATACTGCAGGAAACCTGAAGCAGCCTTATTGCCACCTTTGTGGTGCCCAATTCATCTTTGAAACACAAAACTATGACAATTCATACACAAACTTTTTGTTATATTCTAGTTACTGGTGCTAATGAAGTTTCAAGTGATTTGGGGGTTTGGTCATTTTCAAAAACTCTCCCATATCAAATATTTTAAATGCTCTCTAGCCAGCTGCCAAGAACTATCATCCACCTTTGGCAACTTCATCAACTGAGTTAGGACTGTCTTCGAGGAAATTTAAGTGACACTAAAGATTGAAATTGTGGGGCAGCATTAAAAACCTTGTATCATGGACTGCACTGTATTTTTAAACTACTGTATGTATTCAGTATTCACAGAATCACAGCATCCCAGAATATGCTGAGTTGGAAGCGACCCACATGGATCATCAAGTCCAACACTTAGCCCTGCACAGGACCATACCCAAGAGTCACACCATGTTTCTAAGAGCACTGTCCAAACACTTCTTGAACTCTTCAACATCAGAGAACTATTTAAACTATAACAGAATATTCACTGTGCAAGTAGCAGTATTCTTCCACTTCGAATTTAATTTAAGAAAAAAATGCAGTTGGATGTTGTTGCCAGATTTCTCTAGCCCTTGATCCACAGATCGTGCAGGTAATTACAATCTCATTTGCTTCCAGGACCTGACAGAATTCCAGCAGAGACACTGGCATGCTTGGGTACTTGCATATTGGGAAGAGGCAGGGGCAAAGAAATAGCAGCTATTTAAGAAGCTTTACCAAAAGTGCACAGAAGAGGAGTTTAACAGCCTGTAAAGAGCTGGGGAAAACACACTGCAGAAGAAGTGTGTGCAGGAAGGCAGAGGTTGGGCAGAGGAGAGCACAGCTGAGGCACCTCACAAACTGACTGGCAAGAGAGACAGAGACCTGGAGAGGAGAATCCTGCAATGCCACCTCTCCTCCCCCAAACATCACCAAAGCCTGATGCATCACCAGGAACATGCTGGTCGTCGGTGAAGTCCAGCAGCTCAGGAAGAACCCTGTCCACTTCTTTTTGTTTCCTTGTGGGTTCATGCCATGCACAAAATAGGGATCTAAACTTCACATTCTGAAGGCATTTTCTTAGGTCATGCAGACTGAGTGAACTGTGTTTTACTTTCAGTGCCAAAGACAATGAATGAACAATGAAACATTAAACATTGAGAATTAAACACAGCTCCATCTTGAATAAAATTCAGCTAAGTTACCTGACAGTCATGTAATTCATTTCCACTCCTCTGCATTAAAACTTCAACATTAATTGTTTGCCAGAAGTAGTCTTATTTAAGTATGCAAATGATAAGTGATTCATTTCAAAGTTAAAACTAACAATTCTTACAAGAAAGCCAGAAGCTCATAAAGATAGAATGCACCTGATCTAATCACATTTCCCTTTCCTGAACTCATCCTATGTTTTAATAACTTAAATCACCTCTAAAGGAGAAAAATAATCAATCCATACACATCTCTGGAGCAAAGTAGAATTATTTTTAGATTGCACTTTGTGGCTAAAGCTATAATGTATCGTTTGGCTCTAAGAAAGCACTCCATTAATGTGGCACCACCCAGGTCTGCTTCAGCGAATTTACCAGCTGTTCATTTCTGAAAGAGCTGGCATAATCACAAGGAATGAAACTCTTGAAGAGTATGTTTCCTTTAAAGATTATTTCATGGCTATATCAAAGGTAAAAGTCAGTAAGCAGTTGAGAAGTGACTTGAAATCTCAGGAAGATAACTACTGTACACAGCCAATCCTCTTAAAAAATTGGGGGGAGGTAGATAATGGAATAACTGCCATATGGATACACTTTCAAAGGACTTTAAAGAATACAGAAAAATAATTTCATGAAGGGAATCCTTATACATGGTAAAGAAATGCTTCGTAAGAGGTTTGTGAAACAGTCAGCTGACTAAGAAGTCAGTTCATAAGCCTTGGGAAATTACTCTGTAAAAGGTGTTCACAGGTGAGGGCTTATTTTGGAAATATAAAAAGCAAGGGAGATAAGGAAAGAAAAAATATGAGCCTGATCCTGTTTTATTTCATCTCTGTGCTCAGAGCAATACTAGAATATAAATCCAGGGGGCAATATGGCTTTAAGGTAGCTTCTACTTCTATTTAAAGTTGACTTTGAAAAGAACAGAAAATTACATACTCTTGGAAAATAGAAACACAGCAAAATGCCAGCCCCATAATCTGTGCTCTCCTGGCCCATGAAAGCCTAGCAGGCAGTTGTACCAACCCATCAGCACTCCCCACCGTACACTAATGAGTCACTCATTCCCAAAAGCCAATCTGCTCGGCCTGCAGCTCCTTTGGCTGCGTCCAGGAGCAGCCGGTTCTTCATGAGAAGTTTCCGTTTCATATCTGACTCTCTTTAGCACTATTTTCAGCCACCCTGACAGCCATTAAGCCTCTTCCAATCTTTTTTCTTAAGGGAAGCCAAGTCTATAAAAAACACTGGGAGCACAGTACCGAGAGTAGCAGGGCAAGGCAATTACAGATAAAATTGAAACTATGGCCTGTAGTAGACTCTATGTACAAGCTGTGCTGACCCATTATAATGAAAATGGGAGATAGTTGAAGAATTACATAAACTCTCTACCTCCTACTGCCTGCATGGCTTAACTTGCCAAGCACTCGTAGCTGTGGAGCTATCGTTTTCAGAAGAAAGGGTGTGGGTCAGTTTTATATTGCTTCATGCCCAGTGAAACATTCTCTTCACTCTCCCCTTCAAGTCATAATGCACTTTGGCTAAATCATCAAATGGACTTAATAATTTTTGCCTTCCAAGGATCCTCCTATTTCTGTGTCTTTCTAAGCTTTGCAAATGCTGTATTGCACTTCAGAGCAGATGCCAGCATGGACCTCCACAAGCATCACTTCATTATTTCTCAATTACACAAACCATACTTCTGAAATGGCTTGGTTAGCTTTATTATATCCATGAATTTTTTAAAGGATTTTTAATTACATCCCCTGCTGTCTTAAGCACCCAGCCTTTGAACAGGAAACAAATTTATAAAATTAATTTCACAACAGGCTACGGCAGCAGTCGTACTTCTCAAAAGACCAAAAACAATGGGATGTTTTTGTATATACAGTAGGAGAGCTTCAAAAGAGAATTGCAACACATCAACATTTTGAACTGTGACCATGGTAGGCATTGCAATCATTCTTTTATTTTAAGAGAAGAAACACTTAAAATAGCTTTTTTTAAAAAAACAGTTTTGTTTCTTGGTATTTTGATGACTGTTCTATAGTCCAAATACAAAAGAAAAATTCGGCACATGAACACTAGTGTAGCTCAAATCAAGATGTATACTATATAGTCTGAGAATTTAGTGAAGAAAAAGGGGGTTTCTACAGCAAAGATGCAGAAAATGCAATTTTCAGGAAAAGTGGTTGCAGTCAGTAGCTGCAGCAGAGTCACAGTAAACTTTAGAATGAACAATGTCACTTAGACCTTATAAAAAGAGAAAACAAAATACATTAAATACCTCTTCTATTATTGAGATAATTGTCAGTGCAGCAGTAAATAATACACCTTAAAAGTAGAAGTGAAGTGATTTCAAATCTATTGTGCAAATATGAGTTTTGTTAATTATTTGCCACTAATGCACTTTTCTTGGGAGAAAGATCCCCTTTTGCTAGTCATGGTGGAACTGGTGAGTAAAACTGCAAAGACCTGAATGACCACGAGCCGGGTAACAAAGAGGGTGCATGGTCCATTTGCACAGAGGAGAGCAGCCAGAGGAGTGGTCTGTACTTGGGCCATGCTGAAGATTCATGCAGTGGAAAAGAATTACTATAGTTTAACATAACTGTAGGTCATGTGGATTTGTTTATGGAGCCACTGAACTCTAACTACAGAAGTGGGGAGTGTTGTGCAGCTACAGATGCCGGACTGCGTCATGACAAATGTGTGAACTATTTTCACCCTGTTATACAGCATGATGCAGTCAGGAACCAAAGCATCACACCCTGGGCTCTGCGCCGAGATGATGGAGGCATGCAAACCCCTCTGAAAAAAATGTGGCACTTGGCAATGAGCTGGATAAATTGCATCTTCAGAGGAGAATCCTCCCAGAATCCTTTAAGAATCATGGGTCTAGAATATGACAATTCAGTCTTTTTACCACATATATCACATGGATTTCCATTTGCATATCATGTCAACTTCATAGTCTTGTGCCATTTGCCTTTATTTGAGAGATTTTGTCCTGATATTCCTTTCATACGTCAAGATCAGCTTTCCATCACAAAACCTGTATCTCACTTGAATATTTTCATTACTTGCTATGAGCAATGCAGTGCTCATAGCACTGGAAACCAAATTCTGTATGTGTAGTGGTTCAGGAAATCTGCTTCTGTTCAGCTGAAATTATACTATTGTTAACTTTAAAACTGAGGTATCATGGAAAATTGCTGAGTGAATATATTTCTGTGGTCTGTAAGTGGTAGTGCTTTTTTTTTAGGAGTGGAAATATCCAATGACAAGGGTTTAAATTAAGTCAGCAAAACTAATTTTCTCCTTCCAGAAAAAAGGGAATGTAGTGTCGAACACAGGAAGTAAATCAGTCACCTAAGAAAAAAGCCAAGCATTGGAAAGGGAGGTCTGCAAAGTCTAAAATCTTGTGGACTTCATTTGTATGTATTCTGCAGCACTGGGGACTGTCCATTCTAAAGAATTCATTTGTGCACTGAGAACCTTCTTGTTGAATTTACAGCTTCTAATGCAATGCAACAATATGTTCTTTGTGACAGTGCACAGGTATGTATGTCTTTTTATAGACCATCCAGGACTATATATGACCAACTCAATTCATATAATTTCAATAGTTTGTCCATAAAACCAACCAAAACCAAATAAAAAATGTTAGAGGGAAATCCTGTTTCCATTAATGAATACTTCGCTATTATTTCCAGCACAAGTGAGATTTCCCCATAAAAGAGAACACTTACATAAACTCAGTTTGATTACTTTACAGAGTCACACAATAGAATCAGTGTCTTTGTGCATAGTTTTAAGGAGAAGAGAGATCTCCTTGCAGTCATTTTAAAATTTCAACTCTATGTGATGCTATGAAGAAAGTTATGTATTTTGCAAGTAGCTGGGATATTTTGGAAAGAAGTCAGTGAAGAAGCCAACTAAGATGTATTAGACACTCCTGTTTTATTGCATGTCATCTTTGATAATCCAGTGATATAAAACCAGAGCTATATAGATACAGATACACTATCATAAAAAGATTTCAATGCTATCAATTTGCTACAAATCCCCTGTTGGAGTGATGTTTCTATTGCCAATATACCCAGCTGATTTATCAGCTGACAGATAACAGCTGACAAATTTGGGCTTCATCAAATGAGGGGATAGAAGGCAAATCATAGGATTAGGTTTAAACTGTTCTCCTGGTGTTCCTATATATCTCAGTATATGTCAGATGTCTATATGTGCTGCTGAGGACAGTCACTTAAATTCATCTTCCACAGGTGGTTTTTTCCTGCAATGACAAGTGCAGCCATCTGCTCTGACATGAGATATGTTAGTGTCAGTGTCAGTAGTGGGGGGCACGAAATTTGCAGAAAGCAGCCAACTCAGCTACCTGAGCCAAGGGGTAGCGGGCAGAACGTGTGTCAGTAATGAGCTGGGCAATCTAGATGAAGGTAATCAGGTGTGGATTTCAGTTATGCTGCTTCACCTTCTCTGTAGCTCCTAACTCCTTCCCTGCAAAGCAGCAAGCTAAACTAGCAGGCACAAATAAATTAGATGCAGCTTAATCTTATCTATAGCTGTACAGAGGAAATCGCTGTAGCAACTGTGTAGCTTAGAGTGTCCCACTGAGCCCTGCCCTCAAAAACCAAAGTAAAACTAAATCCCAGCACTAAAAGGCAACAGTAATAGAAGTGTCTGGTGTGTGTTAGCAGAAGGGATAAAATGTCTGAGAGTGCAAAACCTGAAAGTACTAAAACAGATAAATATACTCTGCATGTTGCTCTCCAGGCTGGCAACAGCAACTCTACAGGTCTCATCAAGTTGTCCTGAAAAATGGCATTAAATTTTACTTACTTTGTTGCACAGGTTAACACAACTAATATGACGAAAAACAGACATATAGACAGGCTGGCAGTTAAACAGAGAAAGAATAAGCACTAAAAATAAACTTGTGGAGACCATGAAGAGGAACACTCCAGCTAGGGAATATAGATATGCTAAATAGTACATAGAAATATGCATAACATGCTATTATGACATGGAAAATAATATTTAGATTTAATATAAGTCTAGTTTCTAACAGTCAATTCTGTCATTCTTATAAATCATTGTCCAAAGAGAGTACTAATTAGATTTTTTAAAACTTCTTAAATCAGACATATTTTGTTGATCCTGAAAAAAGATTTGGACCAGAGTTTCATTAACATGTAGGTAAAAGTGATGACCCAACAGGATCAGTAATTTCTAATTCATCCACTTGAACTGTGTATTACTGAAGTAGTATGAAATATCTCATACATTTTCTGGAAGTCTGACATCATGTGATAAATACTACTGGGGAAAAAATGAACAGATCAATTAGCCATCCATCGCTCCTTATTATCTGTGTGCTTTTCCAGCTTTTTATAACTACATGAAGGCCATAAAAATGATAAGAGCCAATTTATGGATATTTATGGGTAGATGGTCCCTCAAGAGAAGGAACTGCTCTCTGCCATTGGGATAATACGTCCTACATTTAGCAAAATCTACAGCTTGCACTTTTAATATTCATACAAACACTAGGCATGTATCTTACATCCTCAGCAGTAGGGATTTTTTTATAACTGTAATAAAGAAAGTGTATATATTACTACATCTTATATACAAACGAGTGTGTTTGTGTTTATATAGATACATATATATATAGGCACCTGTACACATTTTATTTAATTTCTTCCCAAGAAAGGAACCATTTACAGTGCCTCGGACAGAATTCAGCCATCAGACTATTCCTGTGCTTTCTGTAAAATTTATTTCTCAATGGTTATATAAATAAAGTGCCCTCTAATCTGGCTGAGTCATTATTTAAACAATACTTCACTGTGAACAGCTGGTTTGTTCTCTTTATTGTTTTGAATTTGATTTATTAGTGACTGAGGGGCCAGGGAAGAGTTAGGGAACAGTAATTGTCTGTTGATCCCAACCAAGCTACATTAATTCTGGATTCCTCATTGACACTAAGTTGCTGATGCCTGAAAGCCAGCAAGAAAAACATAAGTTGTTTCATGTGTACTCTACAATTTGGGTGACTTTCATGAAAGTTAACAGAAGATACAAGCAAGGAGAATTAGCTGTTAAAATACAGAGGGAAAGGGGCTGAGTAGACAAGTCTCCTTTAGAGAGATCTCAGTGCAATACTCAGTGGTTACTGACTCAATCTGCATCAAGAGAAGTAGGTTTTGGACAGGAAGAACAGTCCTTTTGCCATTTTTCTGCATTTACAGAATAAAAACACAGCCCAAGCATTCAGCCTAACAGCTTTAGTTTGGTCTACTATGCCTCCCAATTAAATCAAGAATCTATTTATGATTAGTATAATTTTCAATTAGACTCTCTTATATACATTCTTACTGTACACAAGGCACTGGGGAAAACAGCTGAAGAGCCAGGAGAAAAACTGACCAAAGAAATCTCCAAATTAATATTAATAAAATGTAAAACTGTAGCAGCATCTGCCTCCCTGAACTGTCTCTCATTTTCTGTTGGATGTGTACCTGAGCAGTCCCAAGGGCTTAAATAGGTGGAATTGGCTCCTCTGCCTTCCCTGACAGCTGACTAATTTGCAGTCATTGCAACTGTTCATGTTTTTAAAACTGGCAGGTTGTGTTAAAAAACAGATGGGTATTTTATGCATTCAGTTTTGCTTTCACTAGAGTGCAATTCACCATATTATTTTCCAAACTGGAAACGATAATTGGTTATGGCCAGGGAAAATGAGGAATTAGGACAAAAGACTACTGAGAGTAGTATATATGTCTCAAAAATGTCTGTAAGTATCTGAAACAGGGGTGCCAGGAGGATGGAGACAGGATCTTCTCAGTGGTGCTGAGCAATAGGACAAGAGATAGAAACTGATGCACAGGAAATTCCACCTGAACACGGGGAAGAACTCCTTCCTTGTGCAGTGACCGAGCACTGGAACAGATTGTGCAGAGAGACTGTGGAGTCTCCCTCACTGGAGATATTCCAGAGCTGTCTGGACACAATCCTGTGCCATGTGCTCCAGGATGACCCTGCTTGAGTAGGGAGGTTGGACCAGATGACCCACTGTGGTCCCTTCCAACATGACCCGTTCTGGGATTCTACGAGAGGGTTTCAAAAGCGCTGTGGGTTCAGCAACAAAAAGCAACAAGCAGCTGAAAAAGATAATAGACAAAAATGGCCATGAAATATCAGTTGCATGTTTGCTGTCTCTCAGACGAACCCTGATAAGGAAAACTGCTTAGGAAGCACTTTGAAACCCTCCAGCGGCAACAAAAACTGTTATTACTATTATAATTTCCTTCCCTCCCACAAGTTGGATAGGTTAGTCACTGGAAGTTAAAGTGACTCACCGAATGGGCACGCACTTGTGCCTGATTGCAGGCACAGAGAAACCTCCTCCAAAGAGCCCTGAAGATCCCTGGCTTTAGCGTGGAAACTGAGGAAGAAACTGGTGTGCTAGTGCTGCTGTGCCCACAGCAGGCACCACAGACCCCTTGAGAAAAGCACAGGAGCTCAAAAACTGCTCAGCCAAAGTTCCGTGTCTTTGTTTCAACCATTGCATGCCCCCAAGAGTTGAACCAAAGCACCCAGAAAAGAGGAAACCCAGAGAAGAGCCTCTCCCAGGACAGGTCCTCAGGCACTTGGGCCAGGCTCAGCCACTCAGACCCAAACAGTCTTATTTTGGATGCAGTCATTGGACTCAGCCCAGAGAACCCTCAGAGGATGGTTCAGCCAGTCTGTGACAAATGAACATTAGAAACAGGCCCAAATAATCCTTCCTGTGGTTCTCCCAACCCTCACATAGTAATTTTTCCTGTTTACTGGCACCCTGCGCTTGTGTGCATGCACGGCACTCCCAGTGCCAGCTTGGACAAAATCCTTGTTCAAAGGCAGGATTTCTCCCACTGGGAAAAGCAGGTTGGGATGTTCTAGCTAAAGGTCAGGTACAGAGGGGGACCTGATGGAATTAAGTGACTCGTAGATATTTTGGGAGATAGTGAGGGACCTCATGCTGAGAGGTAATTCAGTTCCAACATCTGTACCCAGGCAGGCAAATAAAAGAAACTTTCTTTGGCATTCACAAGTGTAACCCTTGGCAGCTGTTACACAGAGCTGGCCAATACCCTGTGTGGATGCACTAATGAAATATTCCCTGTTATTGCTAGTAACCCTGTCAGCAAGTGATTGTTCTTTAAATGCTGCAATAACATTCATGCATGAGGAGCACAGCACTGAGTGGAAGTTTCACTCCTGACCAAATTTATCCTTGCTTTGTCACCCCTGATAAAAGAGGAGATACAGCAGGTGTTAATTGTGCCTGGTATGTCCAAGTGCTTTGGACATTAATGCAATTGCTGTCTTTGACAGAAGGAGGAATGTGACTTAGGTAAGAACGAGAGAATGATATACCCTCTTGCAAACTAATAAGTACATTGTGTGCTGAGACGAAGGCTGCAGGAAGCAGAGGCGGCAGGCAAGCTGGGGCCTTGAGTGTCCTTGGCCATGCTTCTAACATGTCCTTGACCACCTGTTTAGGTGCCTGTGCAAGCTAAACACAGCCTAAGAAATCTGTAGCCGCCAGGCTGAGTGGAGCTCAACAGCTCCAGAGGAGCAGAGCACAGCCCTGACAGAGGTGACCTGTGGGCACCTGCAGGGGCACTGGAGGAACCTGGGCTGCATCCTGCCTCACTTTGTGCACCATCTGGGTGTGTGGACCACTCAGGAGTTTGAACTCTCCTTCAGCAGTGCACAGTATGCACCACAGACAAGCTCTTCCTCCGTTCCCCTGAACAGAGAGAGATTGGGAGGGAAAGGAAACACTGGAACTCCCCTGCAGGGTAGGAAGAGAGGATGCACAGTCCCATGGGTGCAAGTGGGCTTTTCTGCAGGATTCCCATATGTTCTGGTAAACTCATAAAAGTGACCGTCTTCTGCACTTTTTTGCATGGAGAGCATTAATCCCAACAATGGAATAAGCAGAGGACACCTTACTTTGCATTTTCCAAAGTAAGACTGACATGCCAAGAATACCCTCATGAATAATTATTCAAGAAAAAAAAACTGGAAGCTTTGCCAAACGCTACAGATCAGGAAGCACTTTAATCCATATGACCAAAAAAAACCTTGCGTTCATCAATGCTTTCATGATAACAGGCTTTCCTATGCTTTAACAGCTAAAACACATTGTTACATCTACAAAAGGATTACTGACAGTTTTTTGCACTGCATTTCCTACACTTTGTTTGACAGGTCATTTCTCAAAAAGGTGCTTGATCCAGGCATTTACACAGATACGAGATAATAGCAATTCAATGTTGCAAAGTGAAATTTGCTTCCCATGATTACCTCTATCATCTCAAAATTAAATGGGTTTGAGGATGAAGATTGTAATCACGCTGTGTTATGGTTTCTCAGACAGAAAGCTGATGTAAATCTTCATCAGCTTTCCTTTTAGCAACAAAAGATCATAAAACTGCCACACAGAAGCACTGCCTTTTTCCTCACTTCACCAGCTAGCTGTTGAATGAAATTTGCTATGAAATTTACTTCTGGGTCACATTTGTACCAGAAAAAATGGGTTAACCAGAAGTATTTTTGATCTTAAAAGCCTCATGTTTGGAACATCAGTGTTCTCATGAAGAAGAGAGAACTTGTAAGAAGGACTACCTGACAGAAACCTCTCTGCAGGTCACTCTCAGGCTTTGCAAGCGGAGAACTGAGGAGAGAGATGGGAGCCGTGGCCACTGCCCTTTATCCAGCAGGACACAGGTCCTGTACCCACCAGGACATGGTCACAGCAGTATGGGCTCACATGTGGTGTCACTGGCCATGCTGTGCTTCAGACCCTCAGATGGGATGCACACAGGCTGTTTACTTTCTGATTACCAGAGCCAGTGAGTCCTCAGGGAGGGTCTATATGCCACAGTGGTGACCCCATGGCTTTAGAGTACATTTCTGGCAAATGTCATCACCATTGCGAACGTGGTGACACCTGCAGAAGAGGCCTGGGAGACCTTCCCTAGTAAAAGAGAGCCTTGGAAGAGACCTGAAAGAAGCAGCTGTCCCTTTGTAACTCTTCTGAAATTTCCTTGCTAGGGAAATCGGGGAAAACAGCTTTAAAATTTCCATCCCAGGACATCAGAAGGTTGCACAAGCATACATACATTGTTACAGGAAGCATATATATAAACAACAATGACTTTGTTCCTTTTTCAGCCTTTACCATCATAATGAAGCTACAAAAAATACCTGTCCTACTTAAGAGCTTCTTAAGGGTGATTTAGTGCCATTTCATAAGGCACTGGAGAAGTAACTAGAGCCCAAATGCTGGTATACAACTTATGTACCTTCTTCAAGGTCATAATTAACCAAATTAAGCAAATCCTGATGTGGAGGGAGGCTTTCCATTATACTGCCTTGACTTTGCAGTGATTGTGATGGTGCCTAGCTGCAGTTTATTGGCTTCACTATCGGACGTGATGGGGACAAGGAAGGACTGCCAGCAGTGAATGATGGGAAGCTCTATTCCTGTCACTTGCCAATTTTTCCAAGTCTGAATGCAGGCCTGAATGCAGTGCCACAAAGAGCACTGGAACTTGGCTAGCAAGAGGACAGGCAGGACAGGAGGGCAGCAGGATTTAGTTCAATAAGAAGTGAAGTGCTCCATCCCCTCAGGGTGCTGGCAGGGAGGCAGCTCTGCTGAGGGCATGGAGTTGGGGTGCACTTTACTTGGACTCAGGGAGGAGGTCATGCCAGCCCTGGGCTGGCAGCTCAATGGGCTGCCCCTGCTCTCCCTGCACCTGGAGGGCTTCGATGGGCACTAGCAAAAAGGGCACTTTTCTGCTGGGTTTGTTCCGCTGAGCAGGAAGAGTGCGTGTGTGGTCTCCTGGCTTATGAAACGCTTGGCATTTTGTTGCTCCTCAGCTTCAGTGTAACTGAACTGCAGCAGTTTTTCTGCTGTCCGGGCCAAGCATGTCTCAACTTGCATACAAGGAAATTAACACGGAGGTTTTGAGTGAAAACCATTTCTATACTAGGGTAGAACTGAAGCATTTTGATACATTCAGCTAATTTGTGCTGTAATCTAGACAGCGGGAAAGAACTCCCTCGTGTTAATGTGTGAGCAGCTAATATCCACTACAGCTCCGATTCCTTCCTCCATGTTGGGACTGAGTTCTCTCTCATTAAAATTTTACCACTGGCACCAAGATGGGAGGAATCCCTGAGGATTTCAGCACACATTCAGTCATACTCATGAAACGTCATCTTTCCCTAGTGGAGACAGGCCCTCAGCTAGGCTGAAACATTCATGAACAGAGAGTCTGGAGGGAACAGGCTGAGCTTTGCTTTGTGAAACCACTTCAGTTGGACTGTCTGAGCTGTGCTGAGCATTAATCAGCTTTATTTAATTTATTTCTTTATTTTGGGAAGGGCTAATGAAGCTTACCTATGGTAAGAGCTATAGCAGTGAGCTATCTCCACTAAGGATATCCATCAAGCATTCAGAGGGGTTTCAAGGTATGAAACTGTAACATTACTGACAGAACATAATGCAAAGGGCAGGCCACGTTTTCATCTTTAAGCTATTGATTGTGGCTGTTACAGTTCTTAGAAAAGCAGTGAGATGCCAGTAATAAGCCAAACCACATTACAGTTTTGCTATTAAATTATCAACATGATTCTAGAAAAATTCTAATTATTTACAAATAAACCACCAAAAGTTAAAAAGCAGCGAGCTATTTATTTTGCAACACCACCACATACAAATTTACATCTACCCATTTCTGGGAACCACATTTGTACAGCAAGGGAAAGATCACGTTATTATACACAATCTGTTCCTGTGGAAATCTATACTAGCTGGAAAAGAAACTGCAATCATACCTCACTACGTGGGATGGGGAAAGACTCTCTCTTTCAGCTGCCCCATGAGTGGTGAATAAGCCTGTGCTTTCTTTAAGCTTTCGAGTTTCATGTTAGGTCCAGTACTAGCAGTGCTGGAGTGTGACTTTTCTGCAAAGCACGTCTGCATCTTGTCTTGTGGCTTCTGAGGGTCTCAGCTATGAGTCAGAAGCTCACGTTGCCATCACTCTTCTGGGAAAGGAGATGCTTAAACTACAGAGAAAGAGTCAAGAGTTAGAGCCTAGATCCTGTGGTCAACCCCTTGAGACAATGAGTTCCTGCACGCAGAGGAGCCTGTCTCTGCTCCAGCTACAGAGCTGGAGTTTCCTGAGGGATCCATCAGCTTTGTCCAACGATTATTCTCTGCTAACAGATCAATGAGGTCTTTCAGCCAGGTAAGTGTCACATAAACTGTTGGCAGTGGAGTTTGTAGTAAGATCTCCACAGCATTCAGGCTATGATTGAAAATCAGAAATATTGAATGCTTAGAGAAAAGTAAGTATTCCTACTAACAAACAGAGATGTCATGGTGGTGGGTTAGGGCCTGCCTGAAGCTGAAAAGTGTCCTTCAAATACCCACTCTTTGCTGCATTGAAACTCCTTCCCAGCCCAGCCCAGTGCTAGTGTTTTGACGTGTCTCCACTAAACACATCTCTATGTGGAAGTGCATGCTGGCTAATTTGGCTTTACTGCCTCCAGAGAAAGAGTACCAGCCAAACCCACTGGCTTTGCTCTGGACTTGCCTCTTTCCAAGTGGTAATAGAAGGAGATATTCTAGAAGAGCCAAATGTTGACATCTTTATTGCAAAACTGGAGATGGTGGTCCTGGAGGCAGAGCAGAGCAATGAAGCAGGTTCTAGCCCGGCTTCAAGGCTGTTTTCGTGTCCTTCATCTACAATTCCTAAGTCAGGACTCGGTCAATTAATGTTTCCGTTCACCTACTCCAGCAGCACCCCAAGAGCTAAATGCCAACCTGTCCCACACTCTTTCAAAACTCCTTTCTCAGTGTAAATGAGATATTCAGGCTTTACCTGTAAATTGTTGCTTTTAATATTCAAGGTTGCTTTTGATGTTGATCTTCTTTGAGCTACTGGTTCCTTCTTCCAGTTCCCTAATTCAGATGTAGAATTACTCTTGTATACCATGATCAGCTCCCAGAGACCTGTCCAGGTACAGGTGAAGTATTCATGGCTTATCTTGGGTTGAGAGTTATCTCAAGTGTTCAAAGCACTTCCTCGTTGTTACAACATTCCTAAGTCTGATCCCGTATGCTACTGATTACATTTTAGTTGTACATACTTCTTACTAACTATGTGTCATCAAACAAGCTCTTCCATTTATTTGGCTTTTCATAGAGATCGCACATGATACACAAATATTATATGTCCCAGACTTTGTTAAAAGGCTTTTAATCCCAGTAACTTCCACTCCACTCCACCAAGGCACAAAACACTACGGTGCCAGGCTGAATGCTTCAGAGAGGAGGAGATGATAGCCAAGAAAGCAACAAGTCTGACATCTGCCAACACTGATCTGCTTTGATAACTGCTCTGCAGTTGCTGAGACTGGTGCTGCCTGCATGAGATAGAAACAGAAAGGAATTACTCCTTCTCCCATACTTAGAAGTTAGAAGAAAACTCAGCTCATAATGGATTTTCAGCAGAATCTAATGCTAGTCATAGATAGAGGCCTGAGTACACAAGCCTAATTACTGTGCAGGGCTGTTTCTCCAAGATTATCAAGTGCAAAAAGAAGTCACGCTGCTTGACTCTGATTCTAAGCTAAACTACACTGGCAAATACTGCTTCATGATCCTCAATCTGCTGACATATTTATATTATTTGCTGTGTGATTTCCTATGCACTCTTTTCTCAAATTGAGAAAACTGACACACACACACACAGACCTAGAACTAAAAAGACTTTTATATTCTACATTTATAATATGAGGATACCAAGAGAAAAAGATTTTAAGTCTGTGAGACATTTTGTTGTTGGGTTACTTTCAAAAGTTTATCTGAGAAACCTTGGCTTCCTGAAGTGAAACTGTTTGGGGCTACTGGGACAGCACAAGGGGAGGATATCCTGGAGTCAGAGCCACAAAGAGGGCTGTGCTGCTTGACTGTGCCAGTGCATCTCAAGAGCAGCAAGCACTCTACACCCCATACTAACCCCAATGTTGGGTCCCTTCGGTCACGCTTGACCTCAAGGTGTAGCTTGTGTTGGGTCACTTCCTTTGGCATTTTAGGCCATCTCCATGATGGCTGGAGTCCAAGACTGGATTCAGGGCAGGTACAGCCAGCAGACACATGCCAGGGCACCAAAACCACCAGCACATGACAACCAGCTCCATTCCAGGCTCTGTCCCTTCCCATACTATGGGCACCACTTATGCTGAGTTATAAACATTATGCCTTTAATATTAACAGCGATGGCAGTATGAGTTATCTTCAGGGTGCAAAAGGTGCAAGGAGCATCAGTCTTGGTAGGCCATAAGTTGCCACTTAGGATGCCGCTTTTTCACTTGCTCTCCAATCTCTCTATTCCCATTAACTGTCTTCAACATCTGCAGCTGTGTATGGTTGGTTCTTAAATTCTACTGGTGACCATATATTTTGTGAACTCAATCCGAAACTGAACTCTTGTTATCCTTAGCATTTGTTTCTATCATTCTCATTTCCTTTTTCTGGGTATGTGACTATAGCACATCCCTGGGTGTTAAAACTTTCCAAAAAGCTGTGGTAGATTCCTTAGGAACTCTGAGGAGGGGAGCTGCACGTATTTGGTGTGCATTGAAGAGGTGAGCACAGAAGAAGTATTTGACTCCTGAAGACCCCAGCTTTTAGGCATTGCAAGAGGTGGCTTTCTCACCCACCAAGCTAGCTGGCAGGCAGTGGTCAGGGCACACGCGTGACAGAAGCCAGAGCTGTTAGGCGGAACTGCAGCACTTTCAGCAGCACATCCACAAAAAAGATCATTCCCCCAATAAAACAGAAAAAAACCCACAGGATTTTGGGGTTTTTTTTGTCAGCAACTTCATCTACTACTAACTCTGCAGTGCTATCACACACTTGTTCTCAGTTTTAAAACTTATTAAATAACTTCCACAGTCTGCAAAATTCCCAGACCCTGGGTTGTGCCATCCTCATTTTGATCATCTTAAGATGCTTGCTGAGTCACTGAGATGGCAATCTGAAGGGAAGCTGTCATTTCTCTGAGCCAATGCATCCAATATGAGTGTGTGAATGTGACTCTTTGAGGCCTCTCAGAGTGAAAAAGGACAAGGATAATGTTCCAGATATAAAAAAAAAAACCAAAACAGGGAAGCTCTGTAAAGTACTTCAAGTACATGCTAAAGTAGGAAAGGACTGTTGAAACCCAGATCAAGAATATTACGGCATTATGATATAAAAGTAAAATAAACAGAGATAAAATCCAAAAGCCAGAACAAGGAAGACAAGAAACTGCTTGCTTGCATACATTAAAAAAGAAAAATCCCTTTTGTGAATCATCAGTTGCAAAAGTTGGGAATTATTTTATTTTAAAAATAAGCTGCGAACTTTTTTTTTTCTTTTCCCTCTCCCTTCCCATTTGGGACACTTGCTTGTTTTTCAACAATAGCGAAATTGTTAAAACCTCCCATACACAACGACTGGTTTGGAAATGTATTAGTTACTCTAAAGCTATTCTCCTGTCAGCTCAAGAATTGTGTGTGCAGGTTGCAAGACGAAATTCATTCATGAAATGTCCATGACACTCACTGATCTGGAGTTTCTCAAAGAGATCTGTGCCAAGTTACTGTTTATTTCCACAGCAACTATGTGCCAAAGAAAAGGTAAGTATTGTCATTGTGTAACACTGGTTAAAAGTTAGAGTCATCATAAAGGACTGCTGGAAGAGGCATTGCCAAAGTCTCCCAATGAGACATCTCTTACTGTACCTCAGCATTAAATAGGAGTTTGTGTTTTACTTTGGTTTGGGTTTGTTTTTTTTTATGTTCATGAATTTATTTAATCACTTTTTGAATCAACGTAAACCTTTAGTACTTCACATATCCCCCTGTCTGGGTTCTACAGCTGAGCTGCTGCCTGGTGATTTCCTTGGATGCTCCCTCTTATTTTAGAAGAGCAAAATTATCCTTCCTTGTTGATCTTCATCCCATACATGATTTTTCAGGCCTCTTTCATATTTCCTCTGAGTCAACATTTTTTCATAGCTTCCGTGTTTGGTTTTTTTGTATTGAGCCTATTTCACCCACAGTAGTTATTCAACGGTGCTCCTTAATAAATACATACATACATATACATATATATATATACACACACTGATATGAAGGCTAAAAAATGCCCACAGCATTCAAGATACGGTAGCCTAATACTGTTTTAAGCATCATTCTCTCTCCCTTCCCAAGTAATTTGCTTCATAATGGCTGCCATTCAGTACTGTGCTGATGTTCCTGCAGAATTTGCTATTATAAGTTCAGAAGCTCTGTACTAGCTGATAATAGCTTCTTCAGAGTCTGCAATCAAATACATTAAATTAGAATGCCTCTTGTGAACTCTTTTTACATTTTCACACATCCCTTTTCCCTACTCTGCCATGTTAACTCAGTATCACAAGATGTTACAGAAGCTCTTCAAACTTTGCTAGCTTTTGTTTCTACCACGAAGAAGAGTTCAGAACAGTCACTGAACTTTGTCACTTCATTTTCCATTCATTTGTGAATGTAATGAAGAGCCAGGCTCATCAGATACGTCCCTATGGGACCATAGTGGTAAGTTCCCACTGGTGAGAAAAGTAACTTCTTTTAATTGGCTGCCTATCCATGTCAGCACCGTCCATCTCATCCCAATCTGAACTTCTTTAAAACCCTTTGGTGAATGATCTTGTCAAGTGACTTCCAGGAATCCAAGGAGACCATATCAGCTGTATCTCCCATATCAGCATGCCTGTTCATTCCTTCAGAGAACTCTGATAGATTTATGAGAAATTCATTACCTTTACAAAACCATGAAGAATCTTTCTCAATGTAGCATATTTGCCTACATATCCAATGATTCTGCTCTCTTATTAATGTCCAAAACTAGTCTGTAATCTCCCAAAATCTCTGAAATTCCACTCAACATCAGGCAGCATTGATTGTTACATTTCCATTCCTCTGTTATCCAGGTAACTGGTTGTCGGTGCGAAACAAGTGGCTCTACACTAAACTAGTAGTTTATTTGCACTCATTTAGAGCTCTCAGGTGAAAAATACGGTCTTGCTGGTAACTCTCTGTTAACTCTCCATGCAGTGGCCATTTAGGGCAATTTGACTTTTCATGGGTTTGCCATTGCCAAGGCTCAGTTCTCAAAACTGCTTCAGGTTGGGACATTTTCAAGTCATTCTTTTATTCCTATAAAATTAACTGAAATGAGAGTTGTGAAAAGGCCAGGAGATTAAAAAAAAAAAAAAAATCACAACAACCTGTTACTTAAAGACCATGTCAGAATGCTCATTTAAAGGCTGGACATTTAAAACCTCCTGATTTAACTTCCCATGGCACTTCTTGAAAAGCTCTGTGGATCAGCAGGAGAGAAAAGAAGTAGCCTGTCTTCACAACTGCCTCTTTTCCTTTTCAGTTGTGTTTGTTTTCCCGTCTAGAGTCAGACCTGTCCTGATTCAAAAGGAATGAACAAAAAGATAGATCATGGCACATAGGCATGCTTTTCTCATTTAGGATGAGCCTTCATGAAATGAAAGTCTCTGTAACAAAGGCTTTTAGACACTGGGGCTTTTTATACATTGCTCACATATAATTTAGCAATGAGTAGTTACCAATGTAGTTAGGCAGTTGTGGACCCAATTATCCAATTACTGCAACTGGCAGCACAAACAGGGTAATTGCACAGTGAATGCACTCACGCACTTGGCATTCATGCTGTTGTGAGCCTTGTGTCACCCTTTCAGTGCTGTGTCATAGCAGGGATGTTTCATCTTGCTTATTAACACCTCTGTCCTTGGGGAATCTCCACGTGATTTGGGGAGAAAACATTCTGGGTTTTCACAGAAGGCAGCTAACAGTGGAACTACCACAAGATAGCTGGCAACCAGGAGCATCAATTCTCTCAAATTCAGATGACATTGAAATTAAATTTGCTAGCTTCTCCGAGCTTCCCCTTCTCAAAGTTCTTTCTTGTGATAAGATAATTCTATTCCTTATAGACGTCGAAAAGTCCCAGCAGCCTCATCAGCCAGAAATTTGCATGTGACTGAAACAAATGCAGAGTGGAAACTGAATTTTCTGCTTCGCCTTCACAGAATGTTAGTTTAGTGTATGCCACAAAATACAAACCCAGATCTAGCTCAAAACAAATTTCACCATTCTTCATGTTATTCCTCTTGACACTTGGGTTTGGCGTGAGAAGGGAGAGGTGCATCATCAAGTCTGTGCCTGTTCAACAGCAGTATAAACAATTAAGACACGAGTTCATGTGGAAAGCTAAATAATAAGAGTAGGTTGTTTGGGCAGAAGCAATGCATTTCCCTTCACACTTACATTTCTGACTGTGAATTGTTGTGTGGGAAGTCTAATGACTTGGGACAATTACTGAATAAAATGGCACTGCAAGAAAGGAGATATTCTTCGTGGGATGCAGCAAAGGTAAAATCACTGATTGTTCTAAACTGCCTTTATAGAACGTACCTTATAAGCATAAACTACATAAGTGTATTTCTGCCTTGATACAATATTCTTACAGTGTTCATCTTTTCCCCATTAGTCTCCTGGATTCCCACAGTGCGCAACTCCCTTCCATTGGTCCCTTATCCTAAAAAGTAGTTGATCAAAATCCAGACCATGTTTATCTTGCTGGAGGTAATTAGTTGGGACCAGCTGTCAAAGCCACAGCCGGTTCTGAGCACATGTGTGCAGCCTGTCAGGAGGCACAGTAACAGCATATGCCTTCCAGAAGATAATGACACTGATCTTAAACTGAAATCGGGTTTTGTTGGGTAGAATAACACATGGAGAACCAGATTATACCAAAACCAAATACTATGATATTTCAATAAATGATTCAACTTCAGGCCTATTTTCTGTTTTGCAGAGTGTTAGCACAGCAGCTGCTTGTAATATAAACTCAGTTTATCTACGCCCTCCCAGTACTTAGAGGTTTGAAACTCCTTTTGAATTTACTGCCATGTCTATTTTTAAAAGCTCATTTATCAGATGAGCGCAGCTGAAAGACCAAGAAACCTCTAGGCTTTGAATGGATGGATTAGATTAAAGTGTTGGGCACAAGAAGTGAAGATTTTTTTCAATTATGCAACTTCCCCTGCACATCAGTGTTTTCAACACTCTGTCATATTTAGAAACTGTTTTGCTGCAATATTATTAGAAACAGTAGTTAAGTGTTACTTATGAAAGAAAAGCAAAATAACGTTACCCGTTTGTGAGCCAGGACTGTCTACCTCCTACTGAATGAGAACTATCAAATAATAAAAAGCTCTTTGAAATCTACAAAAATACTCCTGTGATAATTATGTTTTACATCAAACCTTTGTAATTCTCAACAAATTCATGATATAAAGTTGACAAAGAACAAATGAAGATTAAAATCACAGCGATTACTAATCACAGGTCAGAGATGGGAATATTCCATTCCAGGAACAATTATCAGGATTGAGAAACTTTGTGTCTGAGTTGAGATACATTCCGGGGGATGAGCTTTACTCCCTTGCCTTCTCAAACACGCTGCTTCCCCCTGAGAGGCTGCAACAGCCCCAGAAAGGAACTGCAAAGGCCAGAGGATTTTCTGTGAAAGTGTCTTTAGGAAGAGAAAATGCTATTAGACCTGACATGACTGAAGCAACTTACTGGGAAACTGAGACAACCATCTGGGAGGGAAGTCCCAACCCAATGCAGTGATCTCTTCTGAAACTGGGAAGTTGAAGAAAAGCAGCAGCAAACTGCTAAAGTTTTGAGCCACTGGTAACTGCACTACCTTGCAACAAACAAGGCAGACAAAATTAAAAGCAGACAAAAAGGAGCAACATAAGGAGGACTTTTCTGTTTTCTGAATCACTGGTGTCTCAAGCTGGATTTGGACGTGTGGATGTGTCTTCTGCCTGCCCATCATTTTGACTGTTAACTTTGTTTAAGCCAATGCAAAACTCCTGAACAGCAGAAGAGCTCAGATTTTGTTATTTGCTTTTGAATTGCTGAGTTCTAGACTACAAAGGTGATAGCCTCTTTAATAAAGGCTGTGCCTTTCTTTAGGTAAGGGAAACGGAGCTGGAAGCTCACAAGTGGGGTAATTTTGAAACTCATTATCTCCACACTAAATCTTCTAAAGCTGTTGCAGCAGAAGATGCAAGATCATAGCAACCTCTCTCTTTTTTGGATAGCACTCTGTGAAGTGCAAGACAGAGAAGAATATAAGCAAGAGAAAAAATGGGAGATGGGAAAGGAAAATGTTGAGCAGATTATGAAAATTATCCAAGTAATTTCTCAAATGAAAGTAATCTTTGACTATGAGCAGCAGAGGCTGCAAGTAGATGAGACTTTTGGGTAGAGAATTCCTCTTACTAGTCAGAAAGAGAAGCTCTGTGCAAGCAATCTAAAAGGAGAATAATAGTATTAGTCACTCCTCATGCTCTGGGATTAACTTCTTTCAAAACACTGATTACAGCCCCAAGTACAGCCAAAAACTGGAATTTATAAATCAGACTAGAAGGTGGCATTTTTAGCAGTTCCGTTTCAGATCTCAGCCATTCTCTTTCTGCAAAACCAAGATCAGCTTTTGTAAGCTTATGAAGTTCTACCGTATATAGTTACTCATCCTACATAGTGAATTTTCCCCATAAGTCACATTGTGCTTCAGCTAATTTCACAGCTTATTGCCTAGGACTGGAAGTTTGGCAGCCCAACAACCAGCCCTGGCCACTGAAGACCTCAGTGAAATGTTGCTATTTGGCTTTTAAATCACACCAGGCATCTGCATGCAGAGGCCAAGCTTAAAACAATTTGAGCATGGGTCTCTTTTGCCTCCTTTCCTGTGTCTGCCCCCCCAGCTGACACAGAACCTATGAGAGGACACAAGGCCAGTTCTTGCATGGAGCGCAGGGGGAACAGGAACATTGAAGCCTGACCAGCCACTTCCACATGCCACCCTTGGAAACCCTTAGCTCTTAGCCAGGGCAAACCAGTTTTAAGCTCTGAATACTCAAGGTCAGTGATAGCTAAGCAATAAATTATGTCATAAGAAGATGCTGAGCCCCTGGCTAATATACCTAGAGAGAATAACACGGAAGGTCCACTTTCAGAAAAATACAGGAGGAATTAAAAAGCAGGAGCAGGGAAGATTTTCAGCCAGTGGGCAACCTTCAATCAGAAGATGCCTAGCCTGATTTTTATTAAATTATAGCCTGCAAATTTTAGCACATTAAACCTAAAGTAAAAAAATTCCATGGATTCTTATTTAACAAGCCCGTGTTTTCTCTGGCTTCTCAAGGAACTAAGTTGCCAAGTCAGTTCCTGCCTGGTTCATCTCCAGATATGTGGAGACTGCACATTGCAGGTCTCCAGAGCCACTTCCAGGGTCTTAGAAGATGAGAATCCAGGAAGATGAGTTAGTCTCAGAAAAACTTCTCCCCTACTCTCTTGGCCTTTTCTTTCTCGTGCCTGAATATGTGTGATGAATCATGGCATCCCTAGGCACAACTCCAAGAAGGAGCATGTTTGTCCAGCAGAATTCACATAACTTTAAGCTCCTGCCCAAATTAAATGTTTAACCACTGCTTAGCCATACCCTACCAAATAAAGGCATAAGGACCAATAACCCCAGTGCTCAATGATTGTGAAACTGTGTGGTCAGACTAGCAAAGCAAGTGCTCATCCTGTGCTGAATGTGACGGAGCAGGTTGAAAATTTGTTAACATGGATGATGTTGCTAGAAAAGATCTAACAAAATTTTAGACTTAAATATTAGGAGACCAAAACTCTTTAATAATTACATTTCATTACGGTCATTCAGAATGTACAGCTAATAGCCCAGGCGAAAGTGAATTTATCTCAGTATATATACAGACACTGCATCATCTCTATGTCCATTAAAAGCAATATATTCAAAGAACATGTAAATTGCCTAAGCACAGAAAGATGGAAAATAGTAATGCTGAGGTTATGCATTCAATCTTAAATGAGTCCCTTTCACTGTTTTTTAACTGGTAATACAACATTTCTCTCCATTTCTCTACTTATTCCAGTGTATCAAGTCATTTATTGTATATTGTCACCTAGCCCCAAAGGAGCCATTTTTCCTTTAATTGTCCCTCAAAGCAGTTATTAGTGTGTCAATAGATGCCCAAATATTAATATCAAACAGAATTTTTTTTTAAAAGGAACAAGCATCATTGCTTCTTTTATATTGTCTCCTCCCTCCTCTGTTTAAATTACAATTTTGCTAATTACTGCCCAAATTAAATATTTTTATTTGAAATATGCATAGTTGAATTAGGGTTCAGCTCAGTTTCTGTTCAAACCTAATGATGCAAATGAAAGGGAAAATGAGACATTGTTGTATCTCTCACTCCCAGCCTCAGCTTCCTTTTTTCTCTTCTTTCCTTTTTTCTCTTCCTTCTTAGAGTCACTACACATTTATCTTGGTTTCTGAAGGAGATGGGGATTATCTGACCACATTGTCTGTCTGCTCACCTTCACTTTTGAACCCTCTGGCTTAATGTACTTTAGCTTGAGAGAGCTACTGATCTCCAAGAGATTATATTTCTATGCATTCTGGGGAAATAGCAGAGAAGAGACAGCCAGATCAGTCATCCCTCTAGGAGGAAGGTGGCAGTGTGAGGTGGGTTGTTACTCCCCCCCATTCTGCGAGGCTGCAATCCCTCTAGCGAAGGCATTACTTGGGAAGCACAGATAGCAACACTGATAGCTGGGTATCACAGAACACACAGAAGGATGAGTCAGGATGAGTGTGATAAGAGCCTTAGGCAGATCAGATGCCAGAAATTAAGATTCACAAGTGACAACTCACAAACTGAACGTTCTGTTATTTTTTATTATTATTATTTTTATTTTTTTGTGGAGGGGGGATCAGTTTGATCATGACTTGCAGTCCACCTGAATATCTAAGTTCTGAAGAGGAATCCACATGAGTTGGACAAACACTTGGCTGAGCTAAATCTAAGCAGAAACTTTGGGACTTGGCCCAGTGGCCATAAGAGCTCACTCCCTCACAGCATTTCCTCTCTAGATGGCAAATGAGTATTTCACCAGGGTACCCGCTTATCTCACCTAGGCCAGCTGCGAAAGCTCATACCAAGTCCAGCTTCTAAAAGTACCGTTTCACCGGGTGTTGGATTTTTCCCTCTTCCCTCAGTGATAAATTCAGCAAACCTTTCATTTTTGTTTCAGAAATATTATACACCAAATCCCAGGTCTTAATGAAAGCTGCTATATGCAATGTCTTATAAACATAAAAGTAGGACAAGAGATATGAAAACGAAATCCCATGGCCCATTCAGTTGTGGGAATTTCTTTCACTATAATAGCCAGTGCAGCTAACGTAGCTCAGCTACATCTAAAATTGCTCACATGCCTGTTCCATTTTCTTCTTCACAGCAGCTTTGCTATTAAAAAAAATTTAATTTAAAAATATTTTGTCCATATACTGATCCCACAATTACACTGGCCAGCTTCTCCAGCACCTTCAGATAAATCCTACCCAGCCCTACCCCCTGGTATTGAATATATCCAGGTTCTTTCAAGTCTCGAAGTTGTTTGATCTCTCCCCACTGAGGAAGGGCTGTCCCTCTCCATCCCACATCAGGCCAGTTCCAAAGCAGCTTTTCCTTGTGAATACTGAGGCAAGACAGCCACTGAATACTCAAGCCATTTTTGCTTCATTGTAACTAGTGCTTCTTCTCCACCCATCCCCGGGTCCTGAATTTACTTTGAAACTAACATTCCCAGAGCCTGCACCCCTCAGTATTTTCAGCTCCAGCTGGGCTTTGGCCTTCCTAATTTTGACACTAAGTTTTTAATGCTGCTCTATCTATACTGCCTGTCCTTGTTTCTACCTCTTCTACACTTCCTTTTTGTGAGCTAGCTCAGTGAGAAGCTCCCCACCTAGACGTGCAGACCTCCAGAAATTTAGTCTTCCCATATGGTGGGATTCATTCCTGAGCTCTTAGTAAGCTACCTTTAGAAACCAGCCAGCTTTCCTGGGCACTCTTCCCCTTCACAGCAGCTCCCTAAGGGATCATGCCAGGCAAACCTTGAACAAGTCCCTGTTTGCTTCCCCAAAAACCAGGGTTCTCTGCTCACCTTCCAGCCTTCCTCTGTGCCCCAACCTGCAGCATCTTGTGTCACTGCATCCTGCTCTGCCCTGTGTGACCAGAGCTGCCACCAGCTCTTCCCTGCTTGTGAGGAGCAGGTTGAGTCAATCAGTGGGGTTCTGGGTTGCAAACCACCACCCCAAGGAGGAGAGTCTGCCAGCAGGATCGTGCTGCTAGTTTGGACCTCGTGCCTGCTCCCAAAGCGAGCACCTTTCTGCAACAGGTGAGCGTTGTCTGTCTGTACCACCATGCACTGCCAGCCACAGACACTATTAAGCTTCATAAGAGTGGTCCATAGTAGCAGTTCTGAGGAGGCGAGCTGGTCCTCTATTCTTAGATAAGTAAGAGCTTTTCTATCAATTACAGTGATAGTTAATACAATGAAAATTATATTTCTTTTAAAATCTGGGCTACAGAAATCCTTTCTGAAAATAACAGGAATATCAGCTCAAATTACTGCTTATCAATTGCTGATGTAATTGTTTCATGTGAAATACAGCTTTCCTGTTTGTTTTCATTTTTAATTATTTTCTGGCATGACAACCACATGTCTTACAGTGCTCCAGTCAAAGACTTCTTGTTCTTAAATTTTGATAGCATCTGCATCTTAGGAGGGGGTTCTGGCAGTTAAAAAACCAAAATAGTATTGTACAGAGATTTTTTTTTTTAAATAAATTAAGAAAGTGACCATGTCTGTACTTAAGCACTTTCTAAGCACAACTACACTTTGCTCGATATGTGATTATGAAACCACTGTTTTGTAAAAGCAAATATACATTTGAATGCATTGTGGGGGCAGGGAAAATTTGCAGCATAGTGGTAAATGGAATTGTATGTCCCTGACAACAATAGCATGTCTGAAAAATCTCACTCAGGGATAAAAATGGTATAATTATGGGGGAAAAAAGATATATTGGTTTGGCACTGGCAGCAGTTTGCCAGGCTGGGTGGCTAAGCCAGTACAGTCTGCACCAGTGAGACATGACCTTAATACCATGTTGCACTTCAATAATGTTTTTATAGCATCTGGAATCTTTAACGTAGAAATTTAGATCCAAAAATGTAAAACATGATGAAAAAGGGGCTACCTTTGAGACTTTTCTCACCTGAAAGATTTTAAGACTTCTTTTTCTACAGCAAAAAAAAGATAACAGCTGTCAGAGCTGCTGAACGTGGTACATTGTGTTTAAGGCAGTTTTAGTCTGTAGGGTCAAAAAATAAAGGTGCAGAGTGTTAGTTTAACTGTTACCACCTATATTCTTCCTTTCCTATGCCATTCTTCTTGATCTTTGAGGTTCACACTGCAGATTGTCACTATCTGAAACTCTAATTTTAGCATCAGCAATCCTAAAATGAGATCCTTACTTCTGGGGATGAAGAACACACTGAAGATGGATAGAAATGCCAATAATTTCAGGAATAACTATCACAGGAATCCAGGAACAGACAATTTGCCCCATCTAGTCTAATATTTCTTATTCCAGTTATATGTATCAGCCACCAGTAAGGTTTTTTTTCAGAGCTCAGAAGTTATGTGGTTCTTTGTTGCCTTTGTTGCAGTAGAGTGAAACTCTGCAGTCCTTGAGTATTTTAAGGGCCACGTGGAAAAGGCATTTTCCCCTAATGCCTTATTCCTTTGCTTTCAGGGTTCTAGGTTAATAGTGTTTGGCAGGCCACCTCTGTAATGTAATCTCTGCTCACAAAGCATTATTGCATATTCCCTATCTTACCCTAGCTGTCTTTATGTAATCAGGTTTGCATGTTGGCACTCATGCCTAAATACCTGAATGCTGCCAGCAGGAACTTGATTCTAGTATCTACAGGAGCACATTATCTTCTAAATAATCACTCACCCTTCCACAGAAAGCCACTCATATTTCAATTTTAGTTTAGCTTGATTTTTTTCTGTTATGGACACTTGCTATATCTGCCCAAGTATAAAGGTTAGACACTGACCCAGGAGAAATGGACTGGATGGAATCTCTCAGCACATCGAGTTCTACTTATCTGGTATTACTGGCAAACAACCTGCATCTTCCTTTCTATAAACTGACCAGCTTCTGGTTTAAAACTATGTAGATTCTGTCCTCCCTTATTTCCACTGCAGTTTCAAAACAACCAAAACCTTACTGCTCTGATAGTTATAAGGCATCCCAGCTTTCAATCTAGTTTTATTTGCAGCCAATTTATACTCATTAGTTCCTGTGCCAGTATTGTTCTTGAGCATAAATGGCTTTCTCTTCCAGGTGTTTTACCTGTTTAACATTCACAGAGAGTAACCAGGTCCTCTTTCAGCTTTTGCCTTTCTAAGCTGAGCAAGCTCTCTACTCTAAAACACTTTCCATTACTGTCATCAATTCCCTGCACTTGTTCCAGTCTGAATTCCCTCTCCCTCAGTCACTGCTTCTCAGAAGAGCACACAATACTCCAGATAAGGTTTTGGCAGTCACTTATACCTGCATGAATACGTCTCTTTTTTGCCCTACAATTACTTCAATTGACAAATCCAAGCACTGTGCTTCAAGGCAGCTTCTCATTAGTAGCTCATAGTCTGATTCTGATCAGTTAATACAGCCCAAAGCACTTATCCTCTCCATTATTCCCACCTGGCGTTCTCACAACACTTTCTCCAAGATATTTCTGCAGGAATGGTTTCATTAATACAATTTCAGCAATTTGAATATTAGTGATCACGCTCATCAACTTTAAAGTATTTGTCAAAGGCAACTTAGACAGGTAAGTCCCACTGTGATTCATCCCATCTATCTCCAATAGATTTCTAATACTAACTTGATGTCTCCACCCAAAGGTCATGCAGACATGGGCCATATTCCCATGTAAATATTCGGCCCCTGCCTAAGACATTGGGGGCATTTTGTCACATGCTGGTCCTGTAAGTCCCATGTCCTCCACCATATTCCCAGTTCTCTCTGAGCTTACACCATCCCTGGACAACTCAAACACGTGAAAACCAAAGCTCCCACACTGACAATCAGGTTCACCCACTCTGTGTAAATACTGAAACACTCAGCCATGAATTACCCAACACCAAAGAGACACATAAGTTCTGTTTTCACAGAAACCAGTTGGGATTGAGAAGGATGAACTGGAAGACAGCAACAGGGTTTGGAAGGGATATTAGGAAGAAGATAGGGACTGGACTACTGCTCATCTTCCCGGAACAGTTGTATGGACAGACCAAGACCTGAGACAGCTTTAAAGTTTGGTAAATCAGAGAGAACACAGACTCTGTGTATGGGACAGCTGTGGAAGAGTAAGGGGAGCTTCTGAGGAAAACACATTCTCCTAGATATCAAAGAAACAATTGAAACTCACTACCATGGCCTTTTTCCCTCAGAAATATTAAAGATGAAAATATACATAGGCATTTCTTTATGATCTGAGCACAGGCCTTTTTTTCCAGGATAATTTCTCAGATGATTAGTGATTATAGCATGGGAAGGCCAATCAGGACTAGAGCAATGTTGGGGAAACAGCCTTTGACTACACTTGCCTGCTTTTACTCGTTGTTTGAAAAGGGAAAAGCCAGAACAGAAATGGGACAAGCCCACATTATTTCTGTAAAAGCTGTTGTCACTGTCTAAAAGAAAATTATGGTTAGAAATTAATTGACAGTTTTCCTGCATGAAAAACCCAGGAGCCCAGCAGTCATGTCAACAAGGTACGACTAGGTCCGTCTGTTCGTTCCAAAGCCACAGAGGCAGAGACTAAGACTTTCTCTGAATCTGCTTATCTGAGCAACTCCTGGTTGTTGTGGTTTGTTTAGCTGTCCCTCCAAGTTTTGCTCTCAGACCCACTCCGATCCTTTGCCCTGACTACAACCCTCCTGGTCCTCATCACTGCAAATATTCTGGCACTTAGAAACACTAGGAGTCACTTTTTCAATTTGTTTGGTTTTGGGGTTGTTTTGCTGTTGTTGTTTAGCACTTCAGCTCAAGGAGTGAAGGTTGATCAGCATATTGCTGACCTCTCCAGGTGCAGCCACCAATCTGCTTCTGTCAGTGAGGGTCAGCTCTCACCTGATGCAGTTGGACCCCTTTTGCATCTCTCAGCTTTGAGGCTGCTGTGAAGTCTGTCCAGACATCCAAGGCTCTCTTTAAGACGTGGTGGGCTGGAAGGCAGATGGGTATCTCCTGCCATGGCATCTGGCACGTGGCTGAGAGGAGAAAGAAGCAACTTTGCATTCTGGGCAGGAAGAGTTCAAAATCAGGGGCAGAACTGTGTGGGACGACATTAAAGGATTCCTAGCAAGTCCTTACAGTGGCTGGATAATTTTCTTGTACAACACTGGTTTTGTGCAAGAGAAGAGACTTCTGCCAGCTACAGTCTCTCCTTCTCACATCTGCATTGCACAAGTGACAAGGAATTCAGGGTGCTGAGAAGGTCTGTGTGTGAGCAGCAGCCTGAGACATGGGCCCTGCCAGTGGCTGCCCAGGGGGTTGAAAAGCTTGGCAGAGTCTTGCCTACAAGAAAAATCATAAATTGCTGTTCCACTTGAGAAAATACTGTCTGAGCACAGAAAACTCCCTCCAGATACAACACTGAGCTTGATTTCAAGTGACTGACATTTTTCCTCACATTTTCAGGTTCATCTTCAGCCAGTGACACCAAATACAACTACAGGTAAGCTACACGTGTACCATCTTTCTATTGCTGGCATGTTTTAAAGACTGTTAGAAGTTAACAGTGCATGTTGCAATATTACAAACTTGCCAGTGATAATGCCCACATTCTACTTCACAATTTTCAGACAGTGAAGTTTAGTTGCCTTACCACAAAAATATGCTATAGACGTGCTAGAAGAACCAACATTTTTCAACCTTAATGAACTCTACTTCTCCATCCTAGAAAAGTTTTTTTGGAAGTATGTCACCTCAATGCCTCTGAAAAATAGGGCACTAGATATGTTTCACAAAGCAATACAAATTCATAAAGCTGGGATTGCTCTGTATTTTTTATTCTCTCATAGTCCATGCATCCACCTGGCACTTAATGCATCATAAATGCTATAATAAGCATGTCAATGCACACATCTATTTAATTTTGGCAAGTTCTTGATTGCAGTCTTTTGTATGGAGGCAGTTGCAGATAGGAATTGTGACAGACAGTAAATCTAACTGACTTTGAATTGGCAACAATAGCTGTAATGAACATTTGCATTTTTAAAGGCTTGTAATTAACACCAGTATTAGCTTCTTCCTCCAGCTAAAGTCAAGCTGAACTACCTTTTGCTGAACTTATGTTGGGTTTTGTATTTCTTTTGCTTTGCTGACAAGTATAAGTCATGCAGATCACCGGCTGCCCAGGTACTTTTTTGAATATTGCTGCTACAAATGGTTAACCCATGAGAGAGAAAAAGCAGGACAAGTGCGTAGATGTGCTAAGAACCAATGGAAAGAACAAATTCATATCTTATCTCAGGGCCTGATCTGAGACATTACCCTCAGAAAACCTGGGCTTTTCTCGGTTTTCTACAGCAAAATTACACAATGCTGAAGGCAAGAACAATTTCCTTCCATAATTTCTTCATTTTTATTGTATTTCATATGCACATTCACCTAATGCACACAATATCAAACATAGAAATGGCTTTGGTGTCCTTTATGTTCCCTCAGCCTTTAGAATCTTAGTTTGGACACACCCCTATGAAGGCATGACATTCAATCCAGTTATTTTGATTGTTTTAAACACCACCAAATACATAACAGAACAATATTATCGTAGACCAAGTACTAATGATAATGGTTTTGAACAACTTAAAAACCACGTATCAATCAATAAGGCTGAGTTCCCAATTTCTACAATGCTGTTTACTTATTATTTCTATATTTTTTTATTTTCAAGATATTGTTTCTTTAGCTGAAATCTCCTTCAGCTTGTTTAACAAGCTCAGTAATTGCCAGTAGTAACAATGAAGAATGATTTACTTGAGCTTTCTCTGGGCCAGACCCTGAGGTTTCTATCTAAATTTTACTCAGTTCTTCGTCAAAAAAAACTTCCATGAGATTTGATTGGTCCTTGCCTTTTGAAAGCTACGAGTATAAGCTGTTTTATAGGATGCAGAGCAGTTTATGGGAAGAATTCATCAAACCGTATGGAGAATTAAAAGCAAGACTAAGCACGAACCTTGTAGATGCCACTGTGGGATGTGAGATGATGTCCCTCCCAGTCTTGTTTATGACACAGCATGGAAATTTTGGTTCTCTAAGTTCAAGTTCATCATGTGTCTTTTAAATGCATGGTATTATACCAGAAAGCTGTTTTGAAAGCTCCTAAATTGAAGGATGCTATGCAGCAATCCTCCATGACTGGATGAACTGTGCCATTTTAAAATAACAGTTTAAAAGCCAGATTGAGTTTCGCTCCTGTAGGTATTTATTTGAATTATGCTTATGGTTTCAATTAGAAAATAATGCTATTCATTGTTTTACTGTACTAGTACATTACAGAATCAGAGAATCACAGAATATTCTCAGTTGGAAGAGATTAACTTTCCATGTACCTCATATTTAAATTAATTGTTGATATTAGTTTTCAGTCTGTTTGTAAGAAAGTACATTCTACAATTGAAATTAATCTCTAGGGGGAGACATAAAAGACTGGATTCACCAAGAGGAAAACATGCTTGACCAATCTGACATCCTTGTATGGCACGACTGGCCAGGTAGATGAGGGAAGAGCAGTGGATGTTGTCTACCTTGACTTCTACTTTGATGGTGACACAGCACTGGAATATCTCCTTCCCTTGAAATAGTTGAAACTTGCCTGGGCACAATCCTGAGCAGCCAGCTCTAGGTGAACTAGCTTTAGCAGGAAGCTTGGACCAGATGACCCCACTGTGGTCCCTTCCAACTCCAAGCAGTCTGTGATTCTGTAATTCTGGGATTCTGGGAGTATTGTTAGTGTTGTTGTGACATCAGTTTCTAGAATTCCTTGATTTTTTTCCTGCAGAAATGCACACACGATTAAAAGTGTGACAAATAGAAAAATGATTTGTTGAGTCCATGAGAATTTAGAAATATGTCAGCACATTTTTCTTCTGCATCCCAACAAAAGGGTGAAAAACCAGCAAGGAGTAGCTTCCAACCTAAACTTCAGAAGGAGGAACTAAAAACAAACAAGCTAAAGGCAGAAAATTAGATTAGATCTGATATCAAATAACTTCTAAGGCTTACAGAAAAATAAACTGAAACTAAGGCAATGCTACTTAGACATCCAGAGGAAAACGACACAAATGAAACAATCTCTATATTTTTGCTTATTCTTATTTCATGTGTATGCTCTTCCTTGCTCTGAATATATAGAGCCATTCATTGCATTCAAATACACCTTATCTTTTGATTATGGACACAACTCCATTCTCCTTAGGTGAGTCAGTGGCATCCCTGAAAGACGCAAAGTGGTCAGAAAAGCTAGAGCCCCTTTCATCTTCTGCCAGCAGAGGATCTGGCCCCTGGACGCTTACATACAGAAGGAAAGCCAAAGAAAGCACCCTGTCAGGAAAAGTCTCTATTTGCTGCTACTTTGCTTGTCCAAACTAAACTGCAACTTTTGTTTTTGCCCAAAATATGCATAAAATGTGTCACGTAGAAATCAAAAATATTCTCTGTGAGCAGGAGCAATTCTGCCCAACCTTGCAGCTACATGGGAAAAGAAGATGATAAAATGGACAAAAGAAGGTCAATTTGCACACTCATTTTCCAAAAGATGTTTTCACTTCAGCTTGCAGAGATATTATGGGGCAGGTCAGGAAGGAAAAATAAAAGCATCTGAGCAGTGGATCTGCAGCCAAACCATCACTTGCTGACACCACAGGCATTGCGTCAGCTGAGGTGAAGGTAACAATTCAACCATCCCAGACAACCAACAACCAGACCAACACTGTGGCCTGGTATGGAAGGAGAAAACTCTTCAGTAGGACAGCTCTGAAAAACCCTTATATATTCCTGCTTTAGACAATATCGTCCGTATGATAATGAAGTACAAAATTATTTCAGTCTTCATTTCCATTTTCTTTCATGAATAGGAGTACCTGTACCTGCTACAAAGAAGGTGGATATTTAAAGACCCACACTCATGGCCGAAATAGATGAAATAAGCATAACTACTCACTTCAGACCTAACAAGTGAGTCAGCAGCCAGATTCTATTTCCCTTGTAGAAGTCAGAAAACAAATTAGGCTGACAGCATGCCTCTAATGGTGATGACATCACTGAGAGCAGAGTTATTTTCAGTCTCTACAGCACCGGTAAAGGAGAAGCATAAAAGAGAGAAAGGGAAACTTAACTTTTTACTCATGCCTACTCCTAATATATTTGCTTTGCACCCCTTCCCTCAAGTTAGGTAGTTTTTGCTATTCTAGTTTTTGTCATTCTGTGTTTAAAAGTATACATGCATTTTTCAAAAGTTTGTAACGGAATAAAACTTTTCTCTTTCTTTCTGTAGGAAGCACCAAAACATAAGATTTACAGCAATTTTAGTCTTGTATGAAGTGGGAACAAGTCCTCCTTTAGAACTTTAGAATTGCATTTAAATAAAACAGGGAAGAGATTATACCATTTGCCAAAACGTTCAGAAGTCACCTTATATGAAGTCTGACAGTCTTCAGATGCCCAACCTGTGAACCCCACAGGATAGTATAGAATGTGGCTCTACATCTGCAAAAATACCCCTCTCTCTCAACTGCATTTCTTCCCTTTAAAGTAGAGGTGGAAAAGCTTCTGCTTTCTGACAGTACAAAAACTGCACTTTCAAGAGTTTTCTAACTTGGAAAAAAAAGACTTTCTGGGACAGCGGCTGAGAGACTCTATTGAGGTGGATACAGGAAGACTCGAGGGGATTTGGGGAAAAGCAGGTCTTTCTACATGAGAAGCCTGAAGCACAGAGTGACATAAAAAATGCATGAGCTTGAGAAGCAGTAGAAAAGAAAATGCATGAGTATACAGGCCCATGAACAAGATAAAGGAGAAAATGAAGAAATAAGCCAAGACAGAGCTCTGCCAAGCCATGAGGCTGAACCTGAGTAAGAAGCAGAAAGAAGTGAAAGTGTGGAAGTGTCGAGAGAGATGGGAGCAGCCTGGCTGTGTCAGTGAGTGATGAGATATCAGGTGATGAGAACGTTGCAGCAACAGGACTGCAACTCCTGGCATTGGCAACAGACAGGAAGGAAATGCTGAATTGCCAATATGCAGCTCCTGAAGGTACAAGATTTAGTGAGAAGCTGATGACTTGACAAAGGAGGATCAGAGAGGTTGGTTTCATGTGCAGCAAGTGGGAAGTTATTAAGAGAAGGGGAAGCAAAGTTTTGGGTGCATCACACAAAATATGCAGATAATTTAAAAATAATGACTGGGCAGGAAAGAGGAGTCATGGTAAGCAAGGAAATAGATGTACATGAGGTGGGTGGGCAACTCAGACCCACTTAATGTATTGCAAGGAGAGCAGGCAATCTTCTGCCAAGTGCCAGCTTCAAGCTGCATGAGAAGGATGAAGAATACCTTGAAAGAAACACGAGAATGAAGTTAAGAAAACCATGTCTGTCTTCAGAAGATAAAATGGAGAAGAAGAAATGTGCAGAGGACAGAGAGGACTGAGAACAGGCAGTCACAGATGGCCGGAAGGAAATTAGTGACAGATTTCCTGCTTGTCTCCAAGGAAAAAACAAACCCAGTGCGGAATGTCACACTTCAGACAAGTACAAAGCATGCAGATCAGCTGCTGCTGCACATCATGTCATAAATGTAAAAGGTGTTTCTGTAGACTAAAGCGTACAAATTTTGTCATACAGATGAGTGGTGCTTTAAGGAGCTAATAAACAATCTCTTTGCCCTGAGAAACTATAAAACCAAATTAAAAAAAAAATCTGTAGCAATGAAATTAATAATTAAGGAAGCCATGAAACAGACCAGTTCAGCACTCTCTGGAGATGGCCATCTTATTGCAATTTACACTCTCTCTTAACCAACATCATTAGTACTGGTTCTAGAAAGCAAAAAGGAATGAGGCACTGAAATACTGCAGGAACACTGTCAACACTGATCAAAGCCTTCATCGTGGCTTTTGTTCAACTAGGGCAAGCAGCTCGTTTGTGCACAGCAGAAGAGCATTCATTCTGATGAAGCAGGCAAAACAACATCATTCCTTCCTGAAAACTGTGATTTTTAAAATAGTTTCTTTGAAGTCAGACAAAGTTTCAGTTTTGCTGAAAGTGAATCAGTAGAGAACGAATATAATCCTGACAACCTGTTCAATCCTTGCTACCATCTGTGGTGATGTAATACCAAAGACTCTATTCGCTTATAGGTCCACCCATGAGCTGAAAATTTACTTCTTACTGCAAGCATTAAGCTAAGCCATTGAAAATTTTATCCAGCTGTAACAGATTTAATGAGACACTGAATGGTTGTTTGGTTCATTAATCTTGTGTCAAGTGACTTTAAAAAGAAAATATTGACAGATTTCTACAAATGTTTAGAGCATCTCTCTGGCTTATCACTGATAACACAACAGACTTTACGATTTCCTGTGATTCACTAAATATTGACACAAATATAAATAGATTTAACTGGCTATTCACATCCAAGACACAACCGCTCCTTACACTCTTTAAAACAGTTCTGCTCTTTTCCCTGTTTAAAAAACCATCTTCTATTCTCAGCATTCCCTCTCCACTTTATGCTACATCTTACATTACCTTCCTTGGCACTTAGCGGAGAACAACCAACAAGCTGAAAATCTTCCACAATCTCCCCTCCTCCAGTATCTTGCCCTGTCTAGTAGTAGATCAAGTCCATACCACTCATTAGCTTAGTGAACCTCCAACAGGTATCAGACAGCACAGACTTTAGTTTCTGGCTCACCTGCTACATATGCACCATTTCACAACACCAAAGCTCAAAATAAGGGACCACATCTCAACACAGTCTTCAGCTGCTCTGCAGTACAGGATAAATGTTGCTGCCTCCTCATCCTGATACCTCTTTTGGCAAGGTTGTGACTCTGGAGCAAGGCTTTGAGCATGTCTTTGCTCCATCAAATAGGACATAGTGGGTCAAAACAGCTGGGGCAGAGTGAGGTACTTATGAGGGGGACAGGGTTGTTTCATCTAACATGTTTCTCTTCACTGCTTCCAGATAACGAGCTGTCTTCCCTCACATTCATGCTTCCCCTCAGTGAGCACTGACTTTGGGAGATAGAAATGTGAACTCACTGTGGAACTGTGTCATTGCAAGGTGCTGAAATGATTGCTGGGGATCTAAAATATCCATATTAAGAGTAGGCACCTTTTCACCAGTAAATCACTCACGGGACACAAGGACGGGTGTCAGTATGCTTTGGAGTTTGATAGCTCCCAGCCAATACTGAGCACTGAAAAAACACTCTAGGGTAAGTCAGTCATCAATGAAGCTCCTTTTTCACGTATCGACAGCACACAGGAGTGTGAATCCATCATTTAACTGAATCACCGAGGGGCCCAGGGCTCATACAGAGAGCAGAGGAAAATACTGCCTCTATATAGCCTGTTGTACAACACACACAACTACGATCCTTACTGATTTACATCTGATGATGTAACAAGTTTTACTGATCACTGGAGAACATTTTCGGACATGATCACAAACCTGGGCCCCCTCATGCATGGCTTTGTTCTCCACAGGGCAAAAGGCAAGGCACAAAGGTGAGATGCTGATGGAAAAGTGAGTGAACTGTCTTGAGGGAATACACAGATCTTTCAAACCAGTAGAGGTAACAAACCCTGGTTTTAGTTATGATCACGTCAACAGCACATATTTTGGAAAATAACCCCAGACTACTGGGAATGAGCATCAGGTGTTGTCAAGCAGGATAAAGGACAGCTGTTAACTCAGTCTGGAGAATCCTGTTCAGTATAATCAAGGATCAGTAAAGAAAAATGGAAGCTTCCTAGATTGAAGAGATTCTTGGCTAAGAGATGCCAGATAATCTATAAAAGGAAGTGAAGAATAAGATTGTTAGAGTAGACTTGGAGAGTAGCTTTCAAAGAAACCAAGGCACTATTTAACTGGGAGGACATAAAATCAGGAAATTCGGGTAGTAAGGTTAAGTCTCAAAAAATGAGATAAAACTAGGCTTTGCTTGTCAGTAGGCTCTTTAAATCTGACCTAATTTGATAACAATAATAAAAGGGTCTGTGACCCTTAAATTCCTATATCTGGGAGAGGCATGGTAGATAAATAATGCTGTGGCCTCCTCTAGACCTCATGCGTTTTATAGCAATGACTCGTGAAGCGGACAAGTGTTTTATTGCTATATTATCTTGTATAATATAATATCATACTCTAACTCTATCACCACCATATCTTTTTTCTTTTTTTCTTTGTGAACAGCTATCTTGTGTCATATTTAACCCAGGAGAACCCGGACCCTCAAACACTGATCCTTGTTCACACTCTACCATTTCCTTTTTGTCTCAAAATACCACAATCTGAAATTCTAATCTCCTTCCCAATGTTCCACTGCAAAGGGGTAACAACTTGCATTCAGTATTTGACAGCAGGTTTCCATGTAAGATTTCAAAGCTCAGCAAAAGTTTTCTTCTATTCTGTGGTGAACAGGATAAATTTTGTCATTCAGAAGATAAATCAGAGCTATCTGTATGTACAGAAACACTAAAATGAGAACATATGTTGGAGACAGGTATGCTGTAATGAGACCATATTTTATTGAATTCCAGATTTCCACTCAGGATGTAGAAACCACAGGCACAATTATTTCCTGCTAGCATAGTGACCACAGATAAAACTCGGATAAGCAATTCCATCGAGCCTGATGCATTATGCTTTACCCTTTCAACACAATTTTATGTAAACATACCTATATCCAGAAAAGCTACAGTTTTAAGCAGTGCGTCAGACACCACATCTCTAATATAGATAGGATTTAGAAGTATTCTTATTGTCATTATCACATCTACTACACTTGCAGGATTAGAACTTCAAAGAAGAGCCTGCCAGAGGAAAATGCAGGAAATGTTTGCATTCCTGTATGATTCCATCATCCAGGGGCCTGTAATGGTGAAAGCACCCTTCAGCAGATGTTGTTTGAAAGGTCAGGTTAAATCTTAATACACAATAGACATTCATTTCAGTTCTTCCCTTTTTAGTTATTGATTATAACTCTGATTTGTACAGCAAATCCTTCTGGTGTCTCTGCTATGACAACTCACACCAGCTGGAAACTTCTTGCAGCACTTTGTCTCTCTTCCCCTGGTCTTTGTCAGCTTTCCAAACATCAATGAAATCATCCTTTCAATACCCCAGTAAGGTTAAGGAAATGTTCTTTTTATCTGCACCAAAAGCGCAGCACAACCAGCTCTAATTAGCACTGAGGCTTCCTTAGTTTATTTTGGCAGGATGTATTTACAATTCTCCAATCAAGGCCTCCTCACAATTTGAAAACATCATGAAGAAGGACTAAATCTCCTTAGTTGAATCTCATCTATGTGAAGTGACTAAACTATACAATTGTCCTTTGTGTTCTGCTAGGAATTGAATCTGGGTGTCTTGAGACTAGGAGATTCTCTTTGTCTATTAGCTATACAAATAAATGGTATTGATTATTTTTTAACTCGCTGAAGGTTTTTCCCATATAAATTCAGATAGTACCTTCTGTATAATCTCCTGTGCATTAAATTCAAATTATACATCTCAGTGCTATGGTCATAATACTTGAAACAGAATTTCGCGCTTTTGCACTGTATTTACTGTTTCATATTTTATTCAGAAGATAGTGCATCATAATTCCCACCTAATGCACTACTAGACCTTCTAGATGAGTGTTAGATTGTGGGGTTTGTTGCCATAGTTTCCTTTGGTTTTTCCCCCACTTTTATGTGTATTTTAAAAATGAAAGTTCAAGTTCCCAAATATTATTCTGATAGTAATATTAGTTAACTAATTTTGTTTTATACTTATTATTTTTGTGGACATGACTATGGTGATTTACTAACTCAGCAATTCATTCTGCACTAATTGCAAAGCCTAAGTAGGTACTACTTCAAAGCCAAGCAAAGTGTTAGATACCACCAAACGTAAGCAAGCTTCCCTAATTTCTGCCACACACATATCAAGAGGCTGCCTGTGGGAAAAGACAGGTAAGTACTATTAAGCTGATGTCTCCCTTGCAATCAAGTGACATTTTAGTGAGATTTGTTAGAATCAAGAGCAAAAAAATGGTGCAGCATGGGAACCCCACCTAATTCATATGACAAATTAATGGGATTTTATACAGCACTGTCATTTCAGTGCCATATGCTACCCTTTTCCTAACAAACATGATCAAATTTTCCGTTGCAATGCATATAAAACATCCATGTGGATGCACCACAATTGCAGCCACTTATGCAAAGGTGAAATCAACGCCCACAACCGAGTCTGGTGACAGACAGTTATTAGCGGTGACTGCAGTCAAGCAGGGATGGCTGTGCCTAGAGGGAAAGAGGGTGAAAGGAGAGGTCTGCTGCCACAGGTGAAAGTACTACCTTGCTTTGGCCTGAGACAAAAGGAATGAAAAACAGCAGCTACTGTCTTGAGGCAAAATATCTTCAGCATCTTACCTCTTGCTGGGAGGATGATCTAACTCCGAGCTTAGCAGGATTTGAAAGTCAGAATCCCCCGCATCTCCCAGCGATTAACTGATATGTTTGTCTTCCCCGTGGAGACACTTTCCAGATGATTTTCTTGCCCTGAAGTCTGTTCTTGCATAGTAGCTCCTATTAAAATCCTGATGCAGTTTTCTCTTTTCTAAAATTTAAATGTGTGGTGTGATAATACTGAAACCCCTGAACAATGAAATGGCATACTTCTACCTACTCTCCGTACTTCAGTGCCTGAGAAAAGGTCAGATTTCTATTGTTTGCAGCTGTCTTACCTGCTAGTGCAGATCTTTGCCGCTGTTTTATTTTGGATTTGTAAGATGCACACAGAGAAGATGATCTATGTAAAAAATTCAGAGACGATAAACAAACTATGACCTCCCCCTCCTCCCCTTCGAAAAAGAGTTTTTAATTCAAACAAGCAATTTAGAATATGTACCTATGACAAGAAAGGACTAAACAACTATGAAAGGAAAAGAGGAGGTCATGGAGTTTTTTAGTCAGAGAAACGAAGTCTTTTCTAAGGAGGGACTTGCTGAACTACGTGAAATGCAAGCTTAGGTTTGAGGTAGTTTTCTTGTTGTGATTGCCACCTTTTAGTTCTCTGGTTCTTCTCCCTAATGGCACATCTCAGATGTACATACTTGACTGTGTAGCTGATGCAGGCACAAATGCATGAGCTTTGATAAAGTCAAGTGAAATATCCCTGTGAGGGATATGGAACAGAAACTTGTATTTCCAGAGGGATGTAAGGTAACATTTTTTTTAACATCATGAATTTTTACATGAACTCAGCGATTTTTTAAAAAGTCCTGATTTGTATGTCAACCACATAATGTATGACTGCTGTAAAAAATGAGTTTTATGTTCAACATTCCAGCAGCCAGTTTGAGACTGAAGTGACCTGGTGATGATCAGACTACAAAAAAATATTCCTTGCTATTATGATATTAAGCATAAAGGCTGCCAAGCACTACTGAATTATCCATTTTCTACTGCCTTTTTCTAAATTGCATACCATTAACCAGCCAGAATTCTGCAAATTGACCATGTTGGAAGGAAGCAGCCCCAACTCCTCTTCTGCTTTTAGTAGGGTGAGTTGGTTGGTGGAGTTTTTTTGAGGACAACAGAAGGTTAAACAAGTGGGGTAAGTTTTGATGTGGATCTGTTCCCCGGTCTAACTCACCACATGATAGCACAAGCAACTGCACCACTTCAAAACAGAGGCTGATGCAAGGGCCAGGCTGAATGGCAGTGAACAACGGGAGGGCACATCTGCTTCTCCTGGCTTCAGGTGATCATGCAACTACGACCTTTTACTCCAGATATGGAAGTCTCTGTAGGACCAGCTGAAGACTGATTCATTATGAGCAACTGCCTATCCACTCCTTTGTACCTCTTTGTAGATAGGTATTTATGCTTACATGAATATGAAGTGGGATCAAAAATGCTACCAAGCAGAAACAGAAGCAGCCTGTGCTCATCACAGCAGTGTGTGCATGCACGCACACATACACACTTTTAATAACTAGCGCTCTTGCCACTCCTCCCACTCCATAATAATTTCCAAGTATTTAAGGAATGCTAACTTTTATAAAGGATGGAACGAATCATGTGACCTATCAAAATCTAGAAATGCTCTGGGACAGTGAGGGCTATTGAAAACTAAGTGGCCTTCTCAAACAATTCTGGAAAGTTTGGCTTAAACAGCAAGAAGCCCGACACCAATTCACCCACCTTCAGTTGCTGGTCTCATATTTCAAGGATTCTTCAGAATAAGCCAAGCCATCTAATGTTGCAAAACGATGGGTGTTTATGACAGTGCTTAGCATTTTAAGAGAACCATGTAACACCCCATACGTTGTGGGTCTCAGTTTATGTTTATATGTTTTCGTACCAGCTGAGAATAAAAAGTAAAATAAGGGCCGTTTTCGGAACCTGTGGGGGTTTTTTTGACAGCTTTATCTTCATGTCTCTTGGCCTGTGGAAGTACGACTTTCCCGCTTCGAGGCAACTCCTACTCACGCAGTCCAACTACTACTTAAACGGTGTCGCTAGAAAAACAAATTCCTGCATCTTAATTCCTTTCCCTCTTTGCCTAATGATATTCTGCACAACACCACGTATCACCCGCCTCTCGACTTCTCCCTCCGCCCTTGTTTGTGCAAACAAACTTTCCCTGTCTCCTATTCCCCGCAGCCAGGGGGAGGCGGAGGCAGCCCGGTTCCCGCAGCCCGTCTCCGTGGGGCCGGGCCCGNCGGCAGCGGGCAGCAGTTGCCGCAGGAGCCGCCGCCGGAGCCAGCCGGGCTGTCCCGCTCCCTCCGCAGCGCTCTCTGCCTACCTCGCCGCCCCCGCCGGGGAGCGGGAACGCGGATCGCGGAGGCTGCGGGAGCCGGGCGGGGAAGATGGCCCTGGCGCAGTTGGCGGACC
>VZRR01011200.1:2107890-2185127 GCA_013398015.1 Oreocharis arfaki | reverse complement strand
GGGGACTCCCGGTGCCGATGGGCAGAGTTGCCCCCCGCCAGGTTTCGGGGCGGGCGGGGGCCAGGCGGCAGCGGCCCGGCGGGGGGATGCGGCGAGCTCCAGCCCCTGCACGCCGCTTCCTCTCCGGGGCACTGACTCACGGCCGGCACCGGCCGGGACTCCCCCGCCCGCGCCGGGCTCGGGGCGTGTTTCCCCGGACCGGGCTGCTCCCGGCGCGCTCCCTCCCCTTCCGCCCCGTTCCCGGGAGGGAGTAACCTGCGTCCGCGGCGGCCGCCGGCTCGGGCGCTTTTGTTCCAGCGCGGTGTCTGGTTACTGTCACGGAGAGTTTCCCTTCCCAGGGCGGCCCCGCCACCTCCGCCGGCGTGTCTTGGAGTGGGCAGGAGAACCAGGCCTGCCCTCGCCTTGCCCGGTGCCCTCGCCTTGCCGCCGCTCACCGTGCGGCTCCCCGCCCGGTGCCGCTGCCCCTTTATCTCGGCAGGATGGGGTTGCCGGCTGTTTCGCAAGCGTTTGGGAAACAGCAGGGACGTGAAGAGTGGTGAAGCATGGGTGAAGCTTTGTGCTCGGCGGCGTTGCCGGGAACATCCCCGGGGTGCCGCGTGGTGTGGGTTTCCCGCTGGGGTAGCGGGGAGTGTGTGTTGTGCTTGTCCTTGTTAGGCGAGACGCGTGTCAGCTTTCCTAGGCTGGGATGAGAGTGGCTGGAAATTAGAGTCACTTGCGACTGAGGCCATAGAAGCTTTCAGCTATTTTAATTTTTTTTGCTGCTACTGTTGGTTTGGATCTGTGTAAGCACTGCACCTACACAGTCAGTTGTGCTTGCTCCTTGAGTCCCTAGTAGCCCACAGTGCGTGTGCTACTCTCTGACCAGATTCCATCTGAAAAGAAAAAGCTGCTTCTGACAGTGCAGCTTCGGCCTGAATCGGCTCCAGCTGATACGCAGCCAGGCTGCTTCAAGTGATGCTGATGTGGAACGGTGTGGACCCAGGCCAGCTCACAACAATTAGTCGCAAGGTTGGGTCTCGCTCCTTAGTGAGAGGAGCAAAGAGAGACCAGTGCGGAGTTTCTGCAGTATCAGGATTTGTCCTTTTAATCTTTGTCTTGTCATCCTTCTGCTGGAAGTCACTATATCTCAGGGAGTCAGAAGAACCTACAGTTCAGATCTGACAAGCAAATATATCTTTTAAATTCTTGCCAGGTACTGTAGTTACTTTTAATTCTTGCTGGTTATTCACTGACTTCTAGAGTAGTGATCTTAGATGATTGTAAATTGGGAGTAACTACAATAGTACTGTGATGCTTGAGAAAGTGGTAGGGGAAAACTTAGATTAAACATTTAGAGAAAATAATTTAACTGTTGCTTTAGACTTTCATGCTCACTATATGCTAACTTCAATAACAGTATATATGCTAGATAGGTAGAAACATAGATTACATTATTTAAAACGTGTGTACATGCACAATTATACTTTGTTACTTATAGCATATTTCAGACATCATTTGTTTTTAAATCGCTGTCATAAACTTCTTGGAACAAGCGTATTTTATCACTTCCTAAAAAATAATTCAACTTTTATATTGACATTAGTCTACGGTAGTTTATCACTAAAAAATTTCTAGGACCACTAATAAAACATGAAACAGCATGAACTGGCAGGTTTGCACTCCAAGGCCCTAGTCTAGAATAAATAGTTCTTGGAAAGACCAGGCTGTACCTGCAAAAGCTTCTCAGATGACACTCAAAAGGAGAAAGTTACTTAGAAAGGTTGCTTATATGAAATGACTGCTTAAGAAATTTTAGTGAAAATAGATAAGTTTAATTCACGTACATAGACAAGTGACCTAAATACATAACTTAGATTTTTGATTTGCATGAGTTGTGTTTATCTGTAGCATAGCAATATCCTAATTACAGACCCTATTCTGCAAGAGTATCCTTGGGCAAAAATATTCTTACATTTGCCTGAAACTCATTGTGATTTCAGTCATAGTTTGATAGTAATAATGTCTTTATCTGTAACTCTGAGTAAAGCATTTCCGCTAACCTCTCAGATTTGCTGACACAGTTCTTGTAACACTGTATTATCCGCATATGGAATTACAGATTTTTGAGCTCTGAAACTCAGCTCTGGCACTTTCCTTGTCTTAACAATTCCTGGAGTTTTTAATTGACTTAATTTTTTGTTTATTTCCTGGTGCAGTCCTGTAGTTACAGTGGTACCACCAAGGGGGTGATAATCTTTGATGGGTGAGCAAATTTAGGCGGAGGACTAGAATACCTTTAGTATTCTAGAAAGCTTTACTTTCTACACCTTGGAAGTGTAGTTAACCACAAACAGCTGCTGTAACTTAGGTGTCCAGAATAGTAGAATGTAGTCTTTCTCAAAAAATAATGCAGGCAATTTTTTTTAGCTAAAATGGGGCTTTATGGTTTTCAAAAATCATTTTCAAGACTTCTGTTTCTACAGGTGCAAATAGGTCCGTGATCCACATTGCATCTCTGATAGCTTTTTCGATGTGTAAAGTTGTTATACTATTTTTTAAATATTTTGTCTGTATAATATAATGTGCAGTTTCAGTTTCATGTTGTAAATCACAGCACCTTTAATGCCTGTGGAATGACGCTGTCTTTTATTGACTCAGGGTCTACTCAGGATTCAGAACAAGCATAGGTTTGTTTTACATGGTGAGAATATGCCTGTTATTTCAAGTCACCTGCTTTCGAGCAAATTAAGTATTGATGACTTGAGTTTGCATTTGAGTAACTAGCCTGATCCTTTGATGTGTACTCCCAGCTATGCATATTAATATCAACTGGAGGAGAATGAATACAGTTATGGCAGCCAAATTTTGGACACCAGTATGTTGAAAGAAATGGCCATCATAATGAGCTGTCATTTGCTAGGCTTTCTGGGAAGCATTTGTGACAGCTGTCTTTGGGAGGTTTAATTTAAATGCTTCAAGTTGGCTGTGGAGAAAGTTCATTTTTTTTCCACTGCTCTTGACAGGATTTATGGTCACTTGTTCAGATGTTTAAATAGATCGTATGAATCTTCCTTCACTAATTTCTTTGTATTACGTTCTGTATCCAGGATTATTTGAACTTTGCATGAGACAAGGGGTGTTAGCATTTAACAGTCATACTGATACTTTAGAGAAACTGGCATAATGTAAATTTTGCTTTGTAATTTCATTCTGGTGTTAGTGTGGCATTCTCTATGTCAATATATATTTCTGGCCTGGAAGCTGAAATTTATCAGATGTCTTGCTACCTGTAGCCTTGAGCCTGTGGTTGTAATTGTCTCTTCACATTCTGTACTAGTCTGTGTAATCAGTGTTGTGCTTGTCTTCCACAGGAACAAAGGCAATATTTACAGTCATTTCTGGTGTAGCCAACACAGGTAAATAGTTAAAGCCAAAGTGGAATCACCTAAATGGAGTGGTCTGTGGGGCTGTTGAAGACCATCCGTTGTCTCTCCATTATAGACAGAATTCTGTGTGGCAGTCAGCTGTCACTTCTCATGCATAACTGCTGTCAGCACAGTGCATTCTGAACTCTTGAGTTTTTCACTGATTTGTGGGGTGATGTTTCCTCATACTGAGTAAAAAATGGTAATTGTAAGTTTAATTCTCATCTAAATATGTAGTACACACTATATTGCGCGAACTGCTGTGATAGATAACAGATCTTATGTATTTGTAAATACCATCTTGAGAAACACATAATCTGCATGAAAAGTGTTTAGGTCGGGGGGAGGGGGTGTTCAGAATTTTCATATCCTTATTGGTATCATTTTACTGCTTTGTTTTTTGGTTAACACAATCCTAGTCCGTGACATAGTAATGATGTCCTGTGGTCAGCTGAGTGGGGCAGAAGGCAGAAGCTTTGCTCTGTTGAATTCAGTACCTCCTTGCACTACTGTGAGCTCTCTGCAACTCTTGGTTTCCTCGAGAAGGTGTTGCGTTTAACTTCTTTGCATGGTTCTCTTGGTGTTCTTATGGCATTGGTAGTTCTTACCTTGTTATTGTTTTGTTTGTTGTAGTGTAGGCAATATTTCTTGCCCCAGCTGGGACGTGTAACACAAAGTAGATATAAGCAGATTGACACAATAAAAGGCGTGTCTGTTGTCTTTGAATTGATTGTGGTCTGTCACACTGACTGTAGTTGTTTGTCATTTGAAATGCTTGACTTAGAGTCACAATGATACATAGACTGAGGTGGGCGTTTAATTATTTCTGCACATCAAAAATATTAGCTTTGTGTGTTGACTGATCTTGGCAGTTGGCAGATGTACCAGCTTTAAGAACTCATTCAAGATACTGGTTTGGAATTGTGTTTTTTTCTGTGGCACTTGGCTGGGAGAGGGGTTTGGGTTTGGGTTTTGGTTTTGGTTGCCTTTTTTTTTTTTTTATTTTTTTTTATTTGGGTTCTTTTTTTCACCAGATATAATTCGTAGCTGTATTCCAGTAGTCAAACTTTCAAGTTTTTCAGGCCAGAGTAAATTCATGTAATTGGGTTTTTTTCGATCTTGGTGGCTTTCAAGAGGAGAACAATTTAATCAATAGGGTTGGAAAAAGTTAGAATCTCTTCAGGGAGTTTTTAAGTTTGGGTGAAGTGGTTGAGTACTACAGTTGCATACGTGATACTGTGCTACTTCTTCTCTCCTTATTCCCTGAAATAAGATTAAATGCCTCATCCATTGGAAATAGAAGGGAGAAAAAATCCTATGTAACGGATGGGAAAATGAGGCTCAACAGCTTAGTGACCCCATCTAGCATCGTTCATGGAGTCTGTTCTAGAACTAGATGAACTCTGATTTCCAGGGACCTACTCCAATGCCTTGACCGCAAAGTTACTGCTGGTTCATTCCTATCAGTAAGGGTCACCATATGTTGCCTTTGATGCAGGAAACCCCTGTGGTATGCTTAATGCTCCACTTAACTGTTTTTGGAGGAAACATACTACCATTTTTAAATTATTAATTAATTTATTTATTCAGTGAAGCCGTTCAATTGTGTATAAGTGAGTATGTATCTTAAAAATACATTATTATTGTCTAGGTCTGTTTCCTGACAGTTTCTAAGTTTAAAGTAAGTGTTAAAAGAAAATTTAAATAATTTAATCCAAGCATTAATTTATTGAAACATGCTTAGGTATGTGCAGATGATGCAAAGAAATGGTATTTTGTTAGTTCTGACCTCTCTAATTTTTTAATGTTCAACGATGCAAAGCTCTGAAAAATAAAACCCTCTTTGTCCTGCAAATTCAAAAGGTGGTGGCTTTAGGATGTAAATATTATTTGAATTATTTCTTGCATAACATGTTTGCCAAAATTAGTCATTGTTAGAACTTAGACTTACATGTGAAACAATCCTTTTAGCTTCATCGGGAGTCTTTCTCCTCCTGTCTTCCTGTAGCTGACTTTTGTTATATAGTCACCTCAGAAATTCTGAATGTTAGGAAATAAGGAAGCTGTTCCACAGCTTGTTCTCTCTTCTTAGCAAATCGTATCAAAATAATAAATCATAAAATAAGCATAAAGAGTAATGCTGTGGTTGACTGCAGTATTAAATTTCAGCCTTTGTAATTTATCTTGCGTTCTGAGAAACCAACTCACGTCTTAAAACCCCTGTGTGCAACACAGGGAATTGCAGTGCTCAGCCTTGCTGTGCCTGCTGGCTGCGCCTGCTCATAGGGGAAAGGCCTGGCACGTCCTGCCTGTGTGTGCCCAGTCCTTTGGCAGGAGCCCAGGAAGGCACAGGGCATTTCCATGGGCCTGGGACTGCTGGAGGCAGGGAAGATGAGGTGCACCTGCCTTCTTGTGCAAATGCAGGCTTAGTAATAAGATTTGTACACTAGCAGGTGCCAGAGTCACTCTTAAGATTGTGTGCAAGCAGATTTCTATTTTCATGTGTGCAACAGTGTTTGGTTATATTCAGGTAGGTGGTTTCTAACGTGTATTTCTTCTTCCTCTTTGGAGCAGATGAACAGAGATTAGGTACTGTGAGGTTTTTTAGGCTGCTGAATTGATGTGTTAAATGTCATGATTTACCACCCATCCACTTGTGCAGGTAGGAAACGAAATGAGACTTTCACTTCCCCGTCTTTTTCTTGTTTTCTTGGTTGGCTTACTTGTTTGTCTTTTGTTCATGAACACATGACCACGCATGATTTGGAGCTGGTTTTAGCTACATGGAGTGATTGTCCAACACAAAGATTTTATAACAGTATATGTACAGCATCTTGAATAATGTTGTGGCACTTGTTTGACTTCAAGATGAGTTAATTCAGAGAATTAAGCTTGCTGAGAGCTGCAAGCCTTTTTATTATTCTTCTCTAACCTGATTTGGCACAGTGCTGGACAAATGCCAGCCAAGGAAAGCATTGCAGTGCAGGAAAGGGGACTACTGTTCTGTATTGTTAAACTATACTCTTGAGTCATACTAGATAGGAAGAAGGTGGCAAAGTAGATAGAGTTTACGAAATCACGTAGTTAAAGTTACCCAAGTATCCTAGTTTGAAGAAGTTTGGCTTTGTACCTAAACTGCAAATTAATGGCTTTTATCTGAGGTTGTCTATGGAGAGGCAAGTTTCAGCATCCTGTTGTTCCTTTTAATACTCAGCAAAGGAATAAGTCAGTCACCTTAGACAATAAAATTGATAGTAAGTTGTGTGGAATTCATGGAACTTGAGTTAACATAGTTTTTTATATATGAAAAATACTTGTGGGAATTTTGATTTTTTTTTTTTTAATAAGGAGTTTTAATACTTGCATGTACTATTTGTAACAGTATGTGCAAGATGTTTTGGGTAAGTGCTATAAGAGAACAGCTAGAGAAGTCTAAGATGATGGCTCACTTCTGCTATTTACATCTGGTAAATTTTAATCAGGTCAGGATTTAGGTAAGTGCTTTGGATCTGTGTGGCTTCGCAGCTCAGAAGTTAGGGCACAAGTCATTAATTCAGATCCTATTAAAGCCTTATATTTTATTTAAGCACTGGGATAGATTGTGAAAACTCCTGAAGATTTAAGAAGGGCTTAGACATAAATGTCTTGCGAGCAGCATTGTAGGAATAGCTGATCATGCTCTGGTGTGTGGAGATAGACTGGATGACCTCTTAAGGTCCTCTCAGTTTATTTTCAACTATTTTTTTGCAGACCTACAAATTTTTTCTCAGGGTAGCTCATTGCTGCTTAGAATAGCAAGCTTGAGCGTGCACAGTTCGAAAGGTTTTTACCGAATGTGGTTCCACGCAGTGCCTTGTGTTGCTACGAGCAAATTTGTTACAAGTGTTTCAGTGGGAATACTGCATTCTGTGCTGCTTTGAAACAAGCCAGAAGCATTGTTACAGCTTTGCTGCATCCAAGGACCTCACGGTTCTTGGGCTTTGTTAGTTGAGAGTCCCTTGAAAAGACCAGAGAGAAAGAGCTCAGATCTATATATACTCAGTGTTTTAATGACTAAATAATAATACTGGAAGTTCTCATGTGTTTAAGTCCTAAAACTGTGTTTAGAAGTTGTTGGGTGTGTCTGGAAGTTCTGGGTGTTGAAAACTACGAGTTACCTGAGAGAAACTGCATCACCTACATTGCTCATTGGCATGTTAAAACTTTTGCATAACAATTTGTAAAGGGTCTGATTCAGATGTCTTATCTTTTTTGTGTATTTGTATCAAAGCATCATTCTGCACTGATATACAGTTTAATTCTTGATTTAACTGTTAAGTCTTGATTAATTGCTAAGTCTAAGAATATAACATTTTTTTCTCCTTACTGAGTTTCATAGTTCTGCTTCAAGGCACCAGTTACAATGAAAAGCCAATAGTTGCCAAGTATACTGAATTTTGCTAATAATATAAGGACTGCTTACTAATTTATGTGCTCAATTCCAATATTAATAATTAGGAAATGTTGAGTTTAATGGCAGAAGAATTATTCCAAAAGATGCAACTGGTGTTGGTTTCATGAGGGGTTTTAAACTAGCTGACAAACATAGTTGGGGAAAAAAGTTAAAAGATTTGCCAGGAGTACTTAAACATCCCGAAGTAGTCTAACCATAGTCTAAATGCAAAGGAGAGAGATTCTGGGGGTGGAAGAAGATATTTGGTTGTGTCTAATATTGAAGAAGCTTTGGGGACCAACTTATACCCTTCAGAAAAAAAAGTCCTTTTAGACAGTATAAAAGAAGTGTTTAGCCAGGTAGGTCCAAATCAGTGGAACTTTAATTTGCAAACGGACTGTAGGAGTGGAGATACTAAACTAAATCTAAAAGCTTCAAGTGTATACTATCTATAATATTATTGATGAAACGAATGGGAAAATAGGAAAAATTAGTACAGTAGGAAATATAATTATTTGCCCACTTAGTATTTCAATTAGTATGGTTTCAATACATGTAAAAATACTATGTAATGGGAATAATGGTTACCTGACATTATTATTAAAACAAGATATCCTGCCCCAGATTGCTAAGTTCTAATTGTATTTATGGATGCTAGGTGCTGTGTTTTGCATACAAAATTACCCATCTGGATCCAGTGCTAATCAGAAGGATAGATGGGAAAAGAATTAGATTTATTGTGCAGGTGAGTTTTGCCAGACTTCTGAGATTAATTGGATCTCTTGCAGTAAATGTTTGAATCATAATTTTTTTTAAAAAAAAGGCATTATGACAGATCAATATGTAACTGTAGTGTGTAAAGTGCAGGATATTCAGTGCTTCAAAGGAAGTGGTTATGTGATTGTGGAGGGGATGTGGGCTACATTTCTTGGTGTACTTCTTTCTTACTAAGAGTTTGGTATGACTGTGTTTTCTTGATGTCAGTACCTTAACATATGACGCTACTTGTGACCTTGTTGTCCCTGCAGTGTGGTTTTTATGGGTGTGCATTACTGGTCAAGAATTGAAATAATCTGAATTTTAAAAAAGCTTTCTTTAAACTGTCTTTCTGCCAGGATAATCCTAAGAGTTCTTATATCCTGAGAGTTCAGTGGGTTGAAACCTGCGATTTTTGATTGCTAGAAATATTGATGATTGATTCACTTTTTTGTCAGAGGTTCTGTCAGATCATATGGAGGACATTCATGTACCAGCTGCCTGATAAAGATTCCCTGATGTCTGTCTGCTTTATGCCTAGTACAGAACCTGTAGGATCTCTTTGTGTTCCTGTCTGCATGCCTTCAGGAAAACTGCTGGAACCCAGCTGTTTAGGTATTGATTTCTACTAACTTAGTGAGATATGGCAACAAGTTTAAAAGCTTTGGGGAATCAAATTTGTGCCTAAATTAACATGGCTTTTTCCACTGGAAAACACAATAGCAAATGGAATTAGAGTGGGTTGGAAGACCATTTTGTAGGTTGCCTTTGGAAGGGATGTGCACCCTCCTTTCCCTGGCATAAATTGATTGTTGATGTGTTCAGGTGTGAGTAGAAATTTTCTATGGATCTTTTATACTTTATACTTCTCTTGTGTTACCATCTGAGATATGTTTTACTTTTGGAACCAGAGTACTGGGAATAGCCAGATCTTGGATCAATTCTGCTTGCTCAGTTGCCCTGCTATGGGATGAGAGCAGCTGAAGAGTAATCAAGGTCTAGAGTCTCTGTCTTTTGAATTAGACTAATCTCAGAATGTGACAGATAGATAGATATTCAACCTTCTCTTAGTCTGTATTCATCAGACTGTTGTATCTACTCCCAGTCTGTTATGTCATCGAGGCATGCCCTTGGTGCTAGTTAAATGCTAGAGGGAGTCTACGCCCAGCAAAACAAAATGTATTTTATGTGCTCAACTCTTAAGCATGCTGCTGACCTCCTCACTCCACAGTGGTTTCAATAGTGCCATTTCCAACAGGAACCTTTGGGCTTTACGTTTTAACTCATAAGGAAGTCAGTGTGCTTTGCAGCTTTTCTGAATACACAGCTGCTTTCCATTAAATGATATCATATACCAGCAAACCATAAATCATATATACATATTCTTCTTTACCTTACATGGCTCAGACTGTTCTGAGAAAAACTGGTTCTACCATCCAGTGATTCCCTTAGCATAATCATTGCTTTGGTAGACCTGTTTAAAAAGATCTTGCTGATCCAGTGCTCTGGCTCAGACATGACTGCATGGTGTTCATTCTGATTCCTTGAGTTTGTTCCTAGTTCCAGTGAGTGTCTTTTGAATGCATTGGTTGAATTCAACTGAAAAGTAACTGTAAGGGGTGCAGTATTAAACAGGAAAACCAGATTGTGCAAAACAGTTTATTTGTTTTGCAGAAACTTGCTGTGGTTTTTCTGGCTGACTGTTGAAAAAGTCAGTGAGGTTGAAGATTAGATCCTTTTTAAAAACAGAGGTTGATTTCCCCTTTTTGTCTTTGAAGGGAGGCTTCTCTGAAGTTTCTGAGAGTGGGTTTCACTTCCAGCTAGTTTCAGTTGTCTTAAAATAGTAAATGTGAAAACTTAAAGGTTATTGTGTGGTAAATTCTTACTTAACCTGCAGTTAATATACGTTATTATTTAGCAGAATGACTGCTGTAGCAAGGATCACTGTTTCTGAAAATCTGCGTATAGGGTGGAGTCAGTTTAGAGCACATGGTTTTGATATATAAATTGCCCTATTTTGGGCCCCAGAGTTTAGCCATTGTTGTTGCTAGGATATTATAGACTCCTCCTTTTCAGCTAAAGTCAATTATTTTATTTGTTCTACTGATTTTCTTTTCTTTTTTTTTCCAATTGACAAGATACTAAGGAAGCTATCTTGTAGCATGAACAGAATGTAGAGATCTGTAGCTAGCTAAAATTTAAATGTTAATTTATGTCATAAATGTGAGAAAAGGGAAAGTAGGTGATTTGTGGCCTTGATGGTAATGATATACGTATACACAATGTTTCCCTGTGAACAAGCTTTATTAAAAACACTCATTTCTGTTACTTAGCTAAGCTGGTGTTTTTCTTGTCTTCCATTTGATAATTTCAACTTACGTTTCTTAAGGAAGGATAGTACAATACAGTATTCACTGCCTATACACTATAAGTAAAAGATATTACCATGTGGGGAATGTGGGTTTTTTGCAGAATCATCTTATCAAATTACCCTTAGCTGTACAGATAGGTTGTATTGACTGCCCTTAACTGAGACAGCTTTTAAAGATTATATTCACTGCTGTAGTAATGTGTAACATGTGACACTGATTTCGTATTAGTCCTCCATCATGGAATGATGACTTTTAGAGTAGACCAGAGTCATGCCAGAAATCTCTTAGTATCTTCCTGAAGCCAGGAGAGATGAGAAAATGATCTACATGGCAGATCTCTGCACTAAAAAGACAGTCAGCAAGCCCAGCCGTCTTCCCCTGCCCACCATCTAAACAAAACAACCAGAAAACAACCCCAAAAGCCCTAAAGAAACACCCCCTCAAAAAAACCCAACCCACCTGTGTCATGTTTGGGAAATCTATAATTCCTATAATTTAGCTTTTTCCAGCTGCATCTTCTAGCAAAAAAAAAAAAAAGCTCAGGAGAAAAGTTGCTAGAGAGCTCGTAATCATCTGATTGAACATTGTGTGCTTGCAATATTTGAAAATTAGAATTCATAAGTGGTTAGGATTTAGTCTGTCACATATGAAGGACTCTTCTCCGACCATATGCAAACTAGAAGATTATATTGATCAGAAGTTGTTACAGGAGAATGCTAGGAAGGTTCGCGAGCAGTCTACTGAAAAACTGAGTAGTGGGAAGGAAGGTGTAGAATGAAGCTAAAATCTCTGAAATTCTGAGCAGCTTTTATTAACTTTCTAACATCTAAAATGTATCTATACATGTATGTAACTTCTAAGTAAATTAAGATTTGAAAAAATAGATTAATTAGACTTTGTTCTCTAGGGAAGCAGTGCAGGAATGAACTTAAATTCTGTCTCCAGTGGTAATGGAAAATGGTAACCATTTTTAAGAGTTTTTCATTTGTTTCTAAAATGATACTGAATTGCTGTTAAACTTTAGGAGAAAAGTAAGAATTAATGCCCAAGGTGATGCCCTGTACCATAACTTAGGAAATATTTATTTTTTCTTGCAGCATGCTATTGGTCATGTTTGTTGTGTAAGCAAAGTCATTCAAAGTCTTTGAGGGAAAAATATCTCTTAGAAATTCTCCAAGTATAGTATCACTGTCAAGAAAAAGAAAGCCTTTGTTTACCAACTAGGTATTTAAGATTTTTAAAAAAATCTTTATGGCTAAATTTCAAATTCAAAAGCCTTTTTCTGCACAGCTTGTTAGAATGGCCCTTGGGAAAGTACGGAAAGTAGTAAATGCGGTAAAATTAATATTAAAATTAGAATTGCACTCAATGTTTTTTCTCAATCCATACTGTAGTTATAAATTATCCTTAAGGTGGAATAAGGGCTGAGTTGCTTTGTAAGGTCATGTTCTTAGAAAGAACCCATTTATCTGTTCATTTTTTGGGGCTTTTTGCTGTTCAGCCTTCATCAGGTTTTACTGTTTTGCAGAATGGAACATAATGTCTAGCTGTGTAGTAGTGAGGCTGCAAATGCCAGGTTGTTTTATATATTTCTTACTGTGACTGCATCCAGGTTGAGAATACATGAGGATCAAAGCAAGAGAGGCATTATGTGCCAGCAATATGGAGTTTTCCATGTTTACTTTCAATTACCTGCTTATGTAGAATATGGAGAAGACAGTACAGTAACATGCTATGATAGCCTATCACCAATATATTTATTTCTGTACTTGGATTCATTATTTGTTTTCTCTTTGTGTCTTTTTTACAGAATGGACAGCAAATTGTGGATGAACCTATGGGAGAAGACGATATCAACCCACAAACTGTGAGTAAAAGATAGTTGTAATAAAGATGGTACAGTATTGAAGCACACTGACATTATTTAATTCTTAGGCAGTTTGCCACTAGTGTTCTGTGATTTAGGTTTACTGGACATGGAGTGCACTCTAGGATCTTAATATTTTTAAGAGAGGTTGTTTTCTCACTGACTCTGGTCTAGTTTGGTATCCTACTGTTCTCAAAACTCATTCCTCAGCTTTTAATAGTGTTTCAGGGAAGGTCAAGGGGTGAGGAACAACTGTGAAAGTGTTTCCATTGTGCTTGTTATTGAAAGGCATTTGTTGAAGGAATTCTCAACCTAGGCTTCTTAAAAATAGGGATTGTTACTAAAGAGAAGATCAATGAACCTTCCTGACTGTGATAATTTTTAAGGTTACTTGTCTTCATGTCAAACTTACAGTTTACAAAATTTCATGATGTGAAAATACTACTGAGTTCAGTTTTCTTGTTGCAATGCCTGTGAATTTTGTCAAATGTGAAGTTTACCTGTAGTTTTGTGTTAGAGAATACTATCTAAATGTTAAGTCTGGTGATAAATGGCTTTACCAATAAAAACAATTTTTGAAACTCCATATTTGGTTGGAGTTCAGGGTTCGTATGGTGGTATTGCATATTGTGCAGGCTTCAGGTTGTGAGTAGATGGTCAAAGCTGTTTCCATCTATACAGCATGGATAAAATTGCAACACCAAAGAGTTTCTCTTTCTGCTGAAATTGTGCATAGAGACAGTTGAGATAAGTTGCTTTTTCCATGTTTATATTCAAATGTACCTGTAATAGATGTAGCTCTTAAGCTGACATGAAAACTGGGTGACTGGAAGCCTGCGCTGTATAGCTACTTGGTTCCTCCTCGCAGCATCAAGGCTCTGCTGTATTTAACACAAGATGGAGAAACAAGGCAACTGCCAACAGGTGACTGAAGTATTGCAGTGTTAAAGAGTAAGAAAAGAACAGTGTTTATGTGTTTAGAAGGCAACACTAGGAGATCATTTGTTCTAGTGTTGTGCATAATATAGACTACAATGCTTACTTGAATGCTTGTGTAAATTCGAACATATCTTTGGGAAAGTGTTCAGTTTTGTTTTAGTTTGTTAATTTATTTTGACTAGTGCCATTGCTTGATTGTTTCCTTGTTTTGGGTCTGTAACTTATCTGCTGTATTTGGTTTACAAGGCAAGATTTTGGCGGGTGTTGACCTCTGTGAGAAGGGTTCAAGGGGTTTGCACCACTTATAGGACATGTAGGACAGAGCCAGATTCAATGAGCTCCAGAATGGGCCCAGCAGTGGCCAAAGCTAAGCCCATCAACCATGTGGGTAGAGATCTGTGATAGGATGTTTTGGGTAAAAAATGCTGTGTTGCTTCTGTGAGGGTGAGGAGTAAAAAGGTGTGAGAGGAAACAGCCCTGCGAACACTAAGATGAATGAAGAAGGAGGGACAGGAGGTGCTTCGTGTGCCAGAGCAGAGATTCCCCTGCAGCCCTGGAGAAGACCCTGGTGAGGCAGGCTGTCCCCTGCACCTGTTGGAGGATTACAGTGGAGAAGATCTCTGCACTGGAGAGCGTAGATGTGCCCTGAAGAGAGCTTCAGCCCGAGGAGACCCCATTCTGGAGTAGGCTGGTGGCAGGAGCTGCAGCCCATGGAGAGAAGTCCACAGAGGAGCAGGTTTTCTGGCAGGAACTGCAGCTCCTGGGGGACTTAGGCTGGAGCCGTCTATTCCTGAAGAACTGGACTCTGTGGAAAGGATCTGTGCTGGAGCAGGGGAAAACTGAGAAAGAAGTAGCAGAAACAGTGTTAACAACTGACTGCAATTCCCATTCCACCTGTGCTTCTTGAGAGGGAAAATATAGAAGAGTGGGGAATTAAGGAGTGAAATTCAGCCTGAGAAGGAGGGAAGGGTGGAGAAAAAGGTGGTTTTAGTTTCATCTTTTTTTCACTATGCTAGCAACAGGTGAAATAAATTTTCTGTAGACTGGTACTCTTTGACCCATGGTGGTAACTGGTGAATACTGTCCCTGTTCTTAAGGCAATGCATGAGCTTTTCTTCCACATGTCCTGCTGAGGAGGAGAGATTGAGAGAGTGCCTGGGTGGGTGTCTGGCAGCTGGCTAAGGTTCATCCCTCAAAGCTATCAAACATCTCTTTCAATCTCGATAACTGCAGGATTGCTTACAAATGTTTCCCTGTGCTTCCTTTGGAGATTTCTGAACTGCTGCTTTTTGGTGAGCAACTGATTTTAATACAGTATAACCATCAAAAAATTAAAACATTTCTCTAATATTCTTTCAGTCGTGCTTGAGCTGCTTGGTTTAGATTGTTTTAGCTTTTTAATGTCTCAGACCAGTATTTTAGGAATATATTTTGCATTTATTTCTAGGTTGTGGTAAGTAAATGTTGCCAATTGTGGTATAAATTAATCTAGGGGTTTTTAAACAAGATGTTGCTACAGCTGCTCAGTCAGTTATAGCTGGAAGCTAACCAGTGCTGTTAGTCAGATCATAAAATACTACTTAAGCTGGGATGTGAGATTCTGTCAGTGCTTCATATTCTGTTTTGATGCAAGATACAAACAATTTTAAATTACCACTGAAACTCATTTAAGTTCTTCTGCTTAACTTTGCACTTAAATGGACTAGGGGCACTTACACGGTTGCTGTCGGTTTATGAAATTTCTCAGCTGTAGCTGAGGAGTGTAGAATGCCTAGGGTGTACTAGCGTATCAGATAAAAAGACAAAGTGCTTTGGTAGGTGTGTAAAGTGTGCAAGTTCAGGATAGAAAGTGGCCATACTTCTGTGGAGATAGAAGAAGGTGAAAGCTTGAAATACTGCATCCTTTTGCTGTCTTAAGTGGCTGGATAGTATGCTGATAATGCAAATGAGATGGAAGTTTAAAATAAATATTAAAATTTAACACAGTTCTCTGTACATAGGAGCTCTCTGTAGTATTGTGTGTATCAAAAGATAAATTGTTTCATTACACTCATGTTCTTTTGGTCGAAAGTAAAGTTAATTAACAGGAAACCCTGAGTTACATGGCTGTCATTCAAATTTGGTGGTTGTTTTAGGAAAAGCAGGAGCTATAAAGATAACCATTTCTAAAATGCTGTATGGTTCAAAGTCTTGCTTCTTTTAAAAGGGGACTCATTCAGTAGTCTCATTTTATTGCAGCAGGTATGCTGATTATATCTGACTTTATAGCTTGTTGTCAGCGTTTTTTTTATCTGATGTATCTCATAAATGACCTGAGACCAGCAGGAAATAAACGTAAGAACAGCTGGCTGAAGCTTAACCTAATGTGAAAGCTTGAGTGAGCATTACTGAAAGGGGAAGCTATTTAAAGCCTTTTATTTGCTACTTTTCTCACTCTTGTACTGTCTACCATTGCTTTTTGTACCTCTGTGTCCATAGAGATTGAGTAAATTAACTGAGCAGATTAATTGTTTTGGGCTGTTACGATCATGCTGCATGCTTTTTGCTGGTTAAAGCTAACCAGAAACTGCAGTTGGTCTGGCAGGTGGCTTCCCTTTTTGTGTATATGTGAAGAGCATATTGTGCTGTGTTCTTCGTTATGTTCTGTTGTCAGGATTCTATTTAGCTGATAAAACACTTAGTACAACTGATGTATTACCATTGTATTCTACTAGTTTAAGCCTAATTATTAAACATACGAAAAATATTAGGTTCCAAGAATTTGTAAAAAGTTTTCTTTTCACTAGTACTTTGTAAGTTGCAGAAAAATTCAGTCTATTTCTTTTTTGTAAACTGCAAGAACTAAAGGTTGGGGTTTTTTTCAGTACAGGCAGAAGTGGAACCTATTCAGGCTCAAACCTGCAATGAACCTCTCTTCAGTGCAGGTGGTAGGGTCATATTCCTACCCTTGATTTCTTGCATGCTTTGGTAAAACTTTAAACAAGGCCTTACTTATAAATAAGCAGAATTAAAGCATACACAGAATTAAATCTAAATTAAAACAAATCATATTAAGTATGCTGATCTGGGTGATAAAAAATTAAATCTCAGTAGCTGTCATCCTCTTACTAAAAATATATAACTAAGGCAACAATGACTATTCAGTGGGTAGTCAAAAGGTAAAGTAAGAAATGCTTGCAAAGAGAAGTCAGTAGTTAAAAAGGTCTTTTTCGTTTATTTTTTTCCTGGTAGAATTTAAATAGCACATCTGTTTTGCATCAGGAGAGATGAAAATTAAGACCATTGTCTTCCCAATCAGTGGTTTTTATTGAAAGAGTTTATAAGAAAAGTGTGATCTTAAAAAAGGCTTCAGGATACATTGGAAAAATAATCTGAAGCATGTAGACACTACAGTCTCTTTCTTGAGGTATCAAATTTGATTGGTCAGTGCTGAGATTCTGTGTTTTGCATGCATATATACCATACAATTTACACCAAATCTATAAAGCACTGGGGTGGGGATGTCAAGATAAGGAGAAGGAGATCATTAACCAGTTACAGCCATGAGCAAGGCCCCATCACTCAGGCAGTAACGCTAAACCCAGAGTAATCTAGGGTAATCTCGTTTGTTGTGTCTTCATCTATGAAAATAGTGTAGGAGGAGAATGCTATTCAGGAAAATTCAGGGAAGAAAAGCATAACTAAACTGACAGATTTTTAGATTTTAAAAGGTTTCAGAGAGGCTTTAACTGATGTTTAGTTTTACCCAAATTTCTAATATTATGTACTAGTGAGAACTCAATATTTCAGAAACTTTTGTTTGCCTTTTGGCAAGTTGAAGCATCATTTCAGGACTGCTCTAAAGTTCTACTGAATGTTCCTGCTCAGGTCATCAGTAACAGTTTCCATGTTTAAGAACAGTCATGTGTGTTAACATGACAATGAACACATTTCTGATTATCATTTTGATATGTTTGTTTTACTGAGGCTGATATAATTGTCACGTCTCAATTTTGTATGTGCATTTTTTTTTTTTTTTGATTAAAATTCTTGGCTCTGTGGTAGAGGTTTTAAGACATAGCTATAATTTCTTGAACATTAGGGAAATGTTTGGATTCACAAGTGTTCACAGCCCACCAAGTTTTGGATTTCTCATTATTTACAGACTAATACTTAATTTTAGCTGAAACAGCTACTTGTGTAGCTACTTGTAACAGTTTGGGTTACAAATATTTAACTTGTACTTGAAAGTATTCTATAATTCTTAGATTCCTTTTAGTGTATTCTACTAAATATACTTAGATATATGTACTCATGTATTTAATTCTATTTTACAATCGAATAACTTGATTCTTGAACAAATAAGCTTCTCAGGCAAACTATTTACATCTGTAAAAATTAAATGCAGTTATTCCCTTCTCAGTGCCTAGACTGTGCTTTGTAAAAGGCAGAATACCTTTTTTTTTTTGTCTAATATAATGAAATTGGAATTTCAGTATCTTCCAAAGCACTCTGCTCTGCTGCAACTTGGATGAATTTTGTTAGCAACTTAGTGGCATGGTGCATCTTGCCTCTCTGAGAATGAACTTGCATGTCCTCATGTAAATAAAAGTAAACAGCATCCTTGTAAACAGTGCAGAGCATTTGGTCTGAGACATTAATTCTTAGATATCAAACTAATGTATAAAGAAGGCAAGCCCTGGAATACTTTTTCCCCCCAAGATGTTGTCAGGTGTTGAGGAAAGGTTACAGCAAAACTTTCATTCGTGTGTTCTAATGGATTTTCTGAGTGACTTATTTTGCATTTGGCGTCTTACGTGCAGGGCACTTTCTGGATCTTGGTCGGAAAATTTGAATAATTTGAGAATGTAAGCAACGTTCGAAGTCAAGCTGCTTTACTTGTTACATGGAGAGAAAACAGATGGTAGCCCCGCAAAGCCTGTAAACTAACAGATGGAAGCTGCCACACCCCCTGTTTAATAGAATATTGCTGCTTTGGCTATAAAAACGTATTTATTATGAAGAAAAGTATATTATTCAGCTTCTGAAAACTCAGAATATTAGCTCTCTGCTCCTCAACTGTTAACCTTTGTCAAACAAGGGCTTTTCATTCCTTATGTGTGCTGCTTCTTTGTTTTTTGCAGGTAATTGAAAGCAATCCATACTACAGAGCCTTGCTTTTCTAGCACAGCAAAGATTTAACTTGCATTATTACACTTCTTGAACTGAGCGTATAGGAGATTGTCAATCCACCTAATGGACTCCACTTTGATTAAATGTTTCAGCATTCAATAAAACTCCTGGATTCCCAAATGTTCTGTACTGCTTTGAGAGCTCCTCAGCATTTTTCAGTTCTCCCACTCTCTGTAGTGTCTGTGAGTCCTGTTCTCTTCGAAGTCTAGACAGCATTGCTCTTAATTTTTGTAAACTCAGAGCATCCAATTTAAACAATGAGGAGGGGAAGATGAGAGATGAACTCACTATATTTTTTGTACTGGAGGAGGAGGAAGTGCATTGTGCAAGTGGAGTTCTGCAATTGACAGAACTGTAACTGACAGGCGTACCACATTCCCATTGTTTTCGATACAGTTGTGTCTCCTGGTAAACAAGTATAATACAAATCCTTATCAAAGATTTCAAGGTAAGGGGAGCAACTTGCTGGAGCAATTTGTTCTTGTTATCGGAGACTTCCCTCTTGGGGACTGCTGCCCTCTAACCTGTCACCTTCATATATGAAGGAATATTTAAAAGGGCAAGGTCTCATCTGAGAGGTTCTCAAAGTGAGTTGTGTAGCTTATATCTTAGTATTTCTGGTTGGCTGCTGGTGCTCTTTGGGAACCATGCAGGCTGTGTTCTCCCAGAACACAAGAAATTTCTTCCACCTGCCGCAGACCCATGCCAGTTATAGGAGAGCTATTGTTGTGCAGTAACCCCATTGACCCCTGAGCACTGTGCTTTGTACTTCACTGGGAGGTCACATAAAAGGTTTGGGAGAGCAGTAGGCAGTAATTGTACAAATGTTTCAGTTGAAATTCCTTATTCCTGTCACCCTTAGCAGATATAGCAAATACGCTCTTACCTTTACAGGAGAAAGATAAGGAAATTGTTATTTACCCACACTATCTTGTTGTCTTAAGGGACATTGTAGTTAGAGCAGCTCTTACCATTTACTCTCCATTTCTGCCTTTATCTCTTTTTGCCACCATAGGGTTTCATTTAGTGGCTTATAGATTCCTGGTCACTCTGCTTTTAGTGTAATTGTATCTATTCTTGACACGGTAAAGGCAGAGAGCTTGGATGGTCTCCCATTTATTTTTTTTTAAATTTCTTTTAAGTTTTCCAAGTGCAAATAACTATATTGCTGTTAAACTGCAATTCTTCGGGTGTTTCAGTTTTGAAGGGGGAAGTAGCTGCAAGTTTGAAACAATTGAAGAGAGGAAAGCTTCAAGTAATTTTTATGCTGTTTATGAAATATTTGAAATCTTTGTGTTGCAGTAAGCTCCTTGTGTTACGGAAGCTTTGTTCATCCTGGAATAAATATTTAATAATTCTTCATGCTGTGTTACTGCTGTTGTAGTAAAGACTGCTTCTTCCAAAAAGGCTGTAACACGCTGAACTGTAAAAAGCACATTGGCATTGAGGACTTCTGAGCCCTCAGCTGAGTCACAAAGTCCTCTGTTGTGTAGCAGTAGTAGTTCCTGAAGGCCTGTGTAACTTACGATAATAATAATAATTGTTCAGAACACAGAATTTGGAAGACCGTTCCTGCAGATGTAACACAAATAAAGACCCAGAGGAGTATAAGACAACACTAAAAGGGCACAATTTTGCTTATGGGATATGACTAAAGTCAGGTCTTGATTTCTCCTCTCTGTTTTGACAAGATGGTCTTAGTTCACACTGGGGAGATGTATAATCCCGATTTAAAGGAAAAGCTAGAAACTGATACTGTAGACAGCCAGGATGTGGGACAGAGATAGCAGCAATGTGTTCTGTCACTTAAGTTATGGGTTTTGTCTTCTGAAGAGGAATAAAAATATAACAAAAAATGCAGTAATCCAGATATTAGAATCCAATCAAGGGAAGCTGTTTGTAGGGTGAGTTTGTTTTCATGTCTTGTGCAAGCAGGACTACAGTATTTTGCTGTATGTTTCCTTTGATATGGAGTCACTAAACGGAATCACCTGGGTATGTTTATAGCACATACTTGTATATGCCTTTGACTTAAAGTTTTTACTTGCCTTTGTTTATTTATTACTTGAAAAACAATCTTGTTTCTCTAGAGGACCATGTACTTTGGAATTCGTTGTTTTAGTAAGTATCAAAAAAGCTAAACACAGTGTCAATATTGAGAAAAATGTCTCCCGTTCTAAATCTAGAGAGATCCAATTAAAAACTTCATCTCTTACTTTTTGAAGTAATTAAATTGAATTCTAATTCCTAGAAACATTTGAGGTGTTTGGGGCTTTTTAAACATGGGAAGAAAGCTTAGGGTTTTGTTGGTTTTTTTTTACTTTAGGAAATCTTTCACTCTCTACAGAGCAATACAATATTGATGCATAAGTCAGCCATTTGAGCTGGGCAATCCAGTTGAAATATTTCTGTAGTCTGCCTTGGCCTAGAACATCTGTGTAGCATTTTCTATGTGCAGAGTTTCGAAGGACTAGGCACGAGGTCATTTTGATCCTCTATCTAAACTCTAGTACATAAAAACAATCTTTAGGCATTCTCTGCATTGAAGTCTAGGAGGTAGTGATGTGAGAGATCTTAAAATATTTTGTAAAGTTAAAATTCATAAAAGTACAATTATCACATATGGGACTTAAAACACTTGCTGTTATGCTTAATCAGTGAAATGTTGCATAGTAGTGTGATTTCTGAGCTAGATGCTGGTCTCTTGTGTTCTTTTCTGGGAACCAGGAATCAGTAACATCTGCAACAGCCTGTTGCTATCAGGCAATCTGCTTAAGTTTCCTGTGCTGATCACTATTAGCATCAGCAACATGAGTACCTCTGCTGCCCAGTCTTTATCATGGCTCTGTGTGTGTGTGCATGGAATCAATGTCTCTTTTTTATGCCTTTACTTTTTTTTTGACCTTTCTTTTTCCCCCTTCTCTCTCCCCACCCCCCAGCTGTGTCTGACTTGCCTGACAGGAAATTTTCTAATTGCCGGAACAGCTGGTCACAGCAAAATCGCCAGGGTTGGTCTTCCCTGCTAGACTTATGATCGCTCAGTCAGAAAATCCAAACATCATGGTTTCTTAGTCATGTTTAAGTTTCTGGCTCTGCGTGTTCGCTCTGTTCGGGTGAGCTTAGTTTCTTATTTAAGAGAATAAGGGGGAAAGGGGGAAGTTTTACTTTTGTTAAACTTCTAATTTTAGAACAGTTTTAGTCTTTCACTGCTTAGGGATCAGTGTTGTTTGTATGTCTTTAAAAAAAAAAAAGTCTGTGGTATGTTCGTATGTTGTAGAAGTTTCTAAGATACCTGCTGATAATTTAGCCTTATTAGGAAATTGTTACCTGTATGTAAATAACGTAAAACTTATATTTCAGGGGGAGGTGGGGGGGTGGTGGTGAAATATGAGCTTAGCTATATATGTTTTCTCACTAAGAGTCAAGTTTTTTAATAAAAATTTTGTATTTTTAATACTTAGTGGTTCTTTAAATAGTTATGTCTTCAGGTGTTACTTTAAACTGTAAAATATGGCTCTGTGGGGTGATAGTTAAAGTAACTCAGGCTTACTAATATCTTAAAATTACTTCTGAAATGGTACGAAGAGTAGTTACACTTGCATAACAGTGTTAGGGTTATTTCAGCTTTTAAATGATAGTTTGGTGTTATCATATGTTTAATTTGTATGATTTGTCTTGTTGGGCATATAATTTGTCTTGTTTAAGCATGAAAAAGTTTGGTTTAAGTTGAGAAACATTACTAATAGAGTACTGAATCATCCCAAGCACTGTTTCAGAACTATTTAACAATACATGTAAACATGCAATGGGACAGAACATTTTATCGTTGCAAGTCAAATCAGTTTTCTTGTTTATCCTCCTGGAAGTCCGCAAATACTTTTCGATAAGGGGGTAAAAAATCCAAAACCCCATGACCTTCTTGTGTAATAACTTAACATCTTAAGTGGAGGTCCATTAACTTGTAAAAGCAATAGTAATTTAACACCTACCAGCCTGTGTACTAGTTTAAACTTTGCAATGTGTACTTAAAAAGAATTTTCTTGCCGTAAGTGAAACAGCAGAACAAGACATGTATGTAAAACAATAGAACATAGGTTGCATTATAATCAAGAGGTTTTTTAATGTAAACCTTGTAAAATAAATATTTATCCACTCAGTCCTGAATTATAGTTCTTTTCCATGGGCAACATGAAAGGTATTCCTCAGAAATTTGGTCAAAAAATTACATTGTTTTATCTACTTACAACAGCTTGATTAGGTTGTCTTTAACGTTCTGTTGATTTTAAAATGCTAGATATTACTGACCAAACTAAAGGCTTTCAGCCCATATAGATTTCAGCATGTGTTTAGGAAATTATGCTAATAAAACAGGCTTCATAGCTGTCATAGATTAGTGCTGGATATGCTCATGGATTATTTTTCCATCTAAACAGTTTGGGGCTTTTTAACCTTTAATTAGTTTTTTAATTGCAATGCTCTGAAATGTTAGTGCTTACAAAGTAGGAAAAAAACTTATATCACAGTTATTGGGAATGAAAGTCCCACCCAATGAGTATTTTTTTCCAGTGCTGACGAGCAAATTTCAGTTCATGAGATAATTTTGTGCTGTTTGATCAAAAGAGAGCTGCATTGCAAAACTGCTTTTGGTCACATTGAGCTTTTAAAATGCTTACAGGAGCTCCTCAGCTTACCTGCCAAACAACCTACTGCTCACAGTTCCTTTGGGAAGGGAGGGGTAGTGTCCTACTCCTCTGCTGTCCTTCTATATTTTCATTCTAAGGAAAGAAAGCATTTTCAGAATTACACTCCCAGCCTGGTGAACCACACTTATCCATAGGACTTACATGTCCTCTGGCTTGTTTCTCTGGGATAGGATTCATTCTTCAAACTCTTATCTTGCTTCATCTGTACAACCAAAAGAATGGGAGGAGTTCTGTCTCAGTAACCAAGTCTGCAGTCTTCATTCTGTGAGTTGGATACGTGGAACAAATACAGACATAGGCCTCTGCCTTGATCTCCAAATGGTTGCAGTGGAAAGCCAGAAATGAAAAAGAGTAGAAAGAGAGTAAGGCATAAATGCATAAATACAATTTTTTCTTTATTATCTCTGCAAGTGGTTTTTCTCTGAGAGACTTAACAATTTAAGAACTAAAAAAAAAAAAAACCAAACCAACCAACCAACAAAAAACAAAAAACCGCCCCAGAAAAACCCAAAACAGACCCTGAAACTAAACATTTACCAGCAGAGTTTTCTTTTAGGAAATCTCATTTTCTATCAGGTAAAACAGTAGATGCTGTCTGCAACAAGCAATTCGATGTTAGTTGAAATTGTAAGTTTTTCCATCTTTTGCAAAGAAGCAAAGACATAAATTGTGAAAGCCTGTGTTTCTGACTTCAGATGTCCATGTTAATTAGAACTTCTGCTCTACACTTGCTTTTCTTTGGTAGTAATGTAAAACAGACAACATATACAGAATATCCTTAGGTCAGCTTGACTTAATTTTATGCATGGTGGTGCTTTGCTTTTTGTTGTATTAGAATAATTGCTACTTCAGAGGCAGAATTTCTTATCACTTTTTTAGAACAATTGTTTGTGTATGAGCATATAAGTAGTGGCCTGTTCTGTTAAAGTGACTCAAACTGAAGATTAGTCACAGATATAAGGAATGGCTTTTAGTCCATGATTTAGCTCACTAACACTGCTTACCAAAGTAATGGGAGATTGTGAAGTACTTGTTGGCTGTGAGTTTTATTTTTAAGGTTATTTTGAATTTAAAGGTAGGAGTATAAAAAGTATAGAATGTATGAATGTATACAAAATGTGTCTAAGATAATTAAAAATACCTAGATTGGTGCACTCTTCACATTTTAACTCCCATTTTTACCTTAATGAAGATTTCTATAAGCTCTTATACAAGAGGTAAAAGTAATTGGTTTTCAGTTGGTTGCCTCTTTGTTACTTCAAAAAGTATAGCTCAAAAGGATGGTTTCAATTCTGCAGATAATGCTGAAAATTCATCTCATGTTCATAACAAGTTGGGAAAGTAAAAATGCATCTAGGAGACTTCCTGACTCAAGGGAGGGGGAGGAAAAGGAAGTTCTGTATATGAGCTGGGGAACTGTGCCAACATTGAGTCATCCTTTTAAAATCACTTGATATCCAATAAGCTTACTGTCCTTACAGGGCATGACTGCTTTATGTAACTTCAGCACCAAGGTTTAATATCATAGTCAATACTTCAGGAGTGGTTTATTTGATTATGGGGATCAACATTATGATGCCTGTGACAGGCAAATATTTTGCCAAACACAGCCATGTCCAGCAGAGCTCTTATCAATACACTGAAGGCTAGCAAAGTAGTAAAAGGAAACCTATAACCATCATTGGAGCAGTGTTTAAGTAAATTGCTGGGGAATCCATTTTTCTGTTTCCAGCCTTGTCTTTGCTTGTATTGAATGTACATGTGCCTCAGGAACGTGCATTTGTCCAAAGGAAGCAAAACATTCCTGAAAAGAGATTGAGGGGTGAAAACAAAGCTGTTACTTCCATAATGAAAATGGAAAAATCTGTGTTGCTACATAATCAATACCAACAAATTAAAAATTATAAAAGCTGTATCTTTGCTGCTGCACATTTTTCAAGAGAAAAATAAGATTGCAATTAGCTCTTTATTCACTGGATTTACTTTTTTGAAAATTGTATGGTCAACAGCATAAACTGATTTTGGGACTGTGGTCTTATCTTGAAAAATAGCTGATGTTTTGTGGGAGGTGTTCACCAATATGGGCAGTATGGTTTTGATTTAGTTGTTGTGATTAAAGCTATGAAAAGGATTTTTTTTTCTCTCATTCTGATTCCTGGCTATGGAAGTTGAGGTTTCAAAACTGTAATCTTTCCTAATGATGATTCTGGCTGTTTCTCATGTGTAGATTATCCCCATATAAAATAGATTCAGAAATTACTATAAGATGTGATTTTAAACAGAAAATGTTTGTGAAATAGTTCCCTAAGGAGTTTCTGATGGGATCCCACCAACATTTTTCAATGTATTAATAAGGTCTGTTTAAAAGAAGTATTAAAGCCACAATATTGGCACAGTTAAATGCTAAATTGTGTATTAAGAAAAAAATCTTCCACAGTTTGTGGGAGTGGCTTGACTTTGTCAGGCAGTGACTCTTGGGAGGACTCTCAGTACCACTAAATACAGCCCCGTGGCTGGTCCCTTAGCAGCTGTGGTCACTGCAGGTCAAGGCAGGAGGTTTGTGGCTGGAAGCGTGGGGGCTATTGCTCCATGTGCAGTATCAAATCAGTGATGCAGAGGCTTCCAGAACAATCAAGCAGCGAAAGTAAATTATTCAGGGAAGGCTTTACAAGAACAGGTGCTGGAAAATCACTTTATAATGAAAAATATGAAAAAATTCTTAAGGAGCAAATTAAGTCGTAACTAAGACTTAAGTCTGTAAGTAACTATATGTCAAAGATGGTTCTGTTTTGTACCTTCTTTATTCTTTGAAGACCAGTACAGAATTAAGAGGTAAAGGTAAAATCTGGGTAATGCTGGAATCAGGATTATTAGTATTTAAAATAATTTCTCCAGCAGTTACTTAAAATGGCTTAGCTATTATAAAAGGTATTAATTATTTATTGAGATTAAAATTTGTTAATCTTTTTATCTAATGTTTACCTTAAGTCACAGTCATGAACCTCATTTTTACAGTTTTTGGTCAGTATGTCAACCGTGTTTGCTGTCTGGGAAGAACTTTCATGATTACTGGACCCATCCAAGGATTTGTTGCATGTGTCACATTTCCCTCCCACTGGGTTTTGATGAATTCGAGTATGTATAGCAACATCTGTCCTAGTCATGTGTGCTTCTTATTAGAAAATGGCAGCTAATTTGAAAGTCCTACTGGTAGTCAAGTTTTTTTCAGTTCTAAAAGCAAAGATAGTACAGAGGTTTCTTTCTGTCCAGGAATTGTGTTGTAAAACCCTGAGATTTTATTTAAAACAAGTGTGAGCTTAATGTTTTGTCCTTGTTCCTTTTTTATGTCCCTTATTCCATAACTCCCATCTCTGCTAGACGCAGAAGGGATTGGTATGTGACCTTCTAGTTTCTTCAACCGTGAAACCTTTTATTCCGATGTTACAGGTTTGGTGTTGTATTTCTTGATATATTTTGTATAGCCAAGAGTGTGCAGAGGGTTTTTGATCAGTATTTGGTCATCTGCCAGCTGAAATTCACTGCACTTCTGAGGAGATTTTCACCTTCATCTGGGCAGCGTTCATTTTGTGGGAAAGTGAACGTGCAGCCAGCCTTGTTTTGCACTCGCTTGAGTCCCTTCTTGTAACAGCCTGCGGATGTTGTGTGTTATCTTCACTCTCCCCTTCCTGATGCAAAGGACGCAAGATAGGATAGTTATTCATCGCATGCCTCACGCAATAATGACTTCAGGGATTTTCTCAATCAAACTTTTTATAAAGACAACTTTCTCAGAGTCCTGTTTCTGAATTTGTTAGAAGCTTCCAGGTGGAACTCGGGTATGGAGCCATTTATTTTTTTTTGGCCTTTAGCTGCTGTTATTCCTTTCTTGTCATCAAATTAGAACATCCATTTTCCACAATAACAGGCCTCAGAGTAATAAAAAAAATAATGCTAATCCTTTTGAAGTGTTTCAACATGTTAAAAATAAATAGAATGCTCGTTTTAAAAGCCTTAATCTATAGGTGCTTGTAGCGTGTACTGCACATACCTGTCTTTGCTCTTGATGTGATAAATTAAACCTGCTGGGTGTTTTGTTACTCTCCTCATAGTTAACTAGCGAGATTTTTAATTCTTATTTTTTAAATTTTTTTTTAAACCCTACGCTATTATAATCAAATAAAATCTTCCTGGACTCTTCCAACCCCCAATCTTGTTGTGCATGCATGTCTTCGTTAGGGGTCTTAGTTTAGGGTATCTTGCTTTTGGTTAACTTTGTTTCATTTAATTTCACTGACGCTTACAGCAGAGACTGTGCAGTCAGTCTTTCTGTTCAGGCTGGGTCCAGTTTAGTTTTAGAGTCGCATCTATTTGACCTTAGTGCTAGAATGTCTTAAGCTGTAAATGTTTCCCTGCACTTTTTTTCAATGCTGTGTCACTTCATGAATTTTCACCCCTTAATGTCATCTGTGTGTAGGAACAATTTAAATACACCCTTCCATTATCATTGTTGCACTAAAACTTTACCATTCTTTAGGTAGCTGCTGCTTTTTCCCTTTGGACTAATTTGTGCATATCATAATTTTCACTTATACTTTCAGTATATTGAAAAGTATATACTCAAGTTGTTGTCACTCATCGTGAAGCTGATGAACTAATTACTCTGTTAATAACTTATCTAAAATATGCTGTCATTAAGGTTTAAGTGTTTAAAATATTTCTACTCATACTCCTGTAATTTTGAGTATCTAGAAAAGGAGAAATCTGTCTTCCAGAAATACCTTTCCTAAGTCAGCATTCCATACGTTACATAGCAGTTTATTCTTTGATGTTCTGTTTAAGTTAATTCACATCTAATTCTTACACCTTTTTAAGAGTAAATTCTTGCTTAATTTCCTATTTCTGTCCCAATATTTTGAAATTTCTTTGCCAAGCACTTGTCATCATGCACGTTCACACTTTGCTTATGCATTTATTCAGGAAGCTGAGACTGAGAATTTTAGGTGCAGTGAGGCTCCTATGGTGGTGGGATGTGCTAATATTCCTTATTCTGAGTGGCTTTGCTCTTCGTGCTACAAGTAAGGGCACAGATGTGATCCTGTGCTCTCTATTTAGATGATTCAGAGGTGTTTCATTGTGAATTATTTTGCTGTTATTGGAGCATACATTTATATAGTTTTAAAAATTATTTTGATCTTTAGTTGGTTGTTTCTTTGTCGTTTTTATATAAAATTTGTAGATGAAGAACGCTTCAGTTTTTTGAGGTGCTGTTTAAATACTATTGAGTGTCACAGTGGCATTCTGGATTTTACTGGTAGTTCTCCTAGATACCAGTTCAGAGCCCAGTTTAGCAGTCCTAGATGAGCTTTTCAGCTGTCCCTGGAACATACTGCTCAGAAAGAGGTCTGCAGATAACACGCATCGTGTTCTTCACTGGTGAGTTTATGCCATCCAGCTCTGCATGAGCCACTTCTTTGAACAGCAGATTTCATGTTTCCTACTGACAATTCAGAATTCTGAAGGGTAAGTTGCAGAAGAGTCTATGTATAGATAAACTCATATTTTTCTCTTGCTTTTCTGGTCTTTTTCATTACTACTGAGAAATATCTACCTAGTAAGACTGTGTGTCTCCTTCCTTTAGGGTTTGAAGTCTGGTTTCCTTTTAACACATTATGTAATAGCTGTCTCTGTAATAAGGTCTCAGAAACAAATACAAGTATTTTACGTTGCAGCAGAGTGAATTTACTCTTGAATTAAGAAGTGAAGGTAAAGGAAATTCACATAAATTCTGTTACTAGAAACAAAATCAGTGTTTAATGTGCATTAACTACCTAAATTTTTTTTCCTGCAACACAATTAGGCTGTTATTTTTGTAGCCTAATAATGATTGAATAGTTTTTCACTGCTTCCCTAGAAGGTTTCTGTCTGTTTTTTTTTAACCAGCAAGCATGTTTCCTATTCCAATTTACAGCTGATTCCTTAAGAGAAAAATGAGCTGCCCTTGGTGTTGCAGAATCCTCTTTTTTTTTTTTAGCTTTTCTTTCGGATTTTGTCTGTGCTATATGGTCCATTTGGTGTTCTTTCCTATGTGTATGTATGCATTATTGTGCGTAGACATATATTGTGACATACATTACTAAGAGCTTACTTATACTGAGATACTGCCCAGAATAATTCTGACTTGAAGACTATATCAGTACAGGAAATTATGCTGGAATAGTGGCATTTTAAACTTATACCTAAACTTGTTTGTCACTCTCTTCTCTTCTATGCCAGTGTTAACACTATTACATTGTTAAGGAAACTCAGGGTAGTGTTACCTTCTGTTTGTTTCCTTGTGTTCTGTATTTAATTTCACTGTAGTGGAAGCCAGTAGCAACCATTTAAAGTTGACTAACATGGTTGTTTTGGGGTTTTTTTTAAATGGCTTTCTGAGACAATGTAACTTTCTAGAGTGAAGAAGGCCTTGAGAGGACTGTGTGCCTAGAAGAGGAAATCATGGCTTGAGACTTTTATTTAGACCTTGCTGCATTATAACACTTGAGAGAAGGGAGCTTTCCAAGATTATAAACAACAGAAATAAAATGTAGACAGTAGGGTGTAGTTGTAACTGGAGGGAAGACCCCACCATTGCAACTGGTGAGTGACTGTCTATACTCACGTGAAAGTTGTCAAGAGATGGAAGAAAGGAGAAGAGGACCCACGTATTCCAGCATCTCATTTCTTTTGAATTCATCATATGGTACGAATGTTTTTACCAAGTGTCAGGGAATGGTCAGAAAATTCATTACCAGATGGAACAGCTGGCTTCTCTTCCAGTTTACTTTAAGATGGCATCTATCATCTGATGTAGTTAGTGGAGTTGGTTGAGAATAGAGATCTCTTTCTACAACGTGTAAGACTTGTTATTTTAATTCAGGTAGATAGTGAGGGTTGATTACCTCCGCATATAATTTTTGCTTCTATGAAAGACTTAGCTTTTGTATTTTTAACTGCATTTGCAGAACACTGTTCAGGTTAAAATAACAAACATCCAGCAGTTATGTCAGAAAAGGAAGCTGCAAATTTGTGGGCAACCACTCATCATAAATCTGGCTCCCAAACAAGTGTTATGGACGAACTGAAGCTGGGTATCGTTTGAGTTCTTCTTCGTTTAAACCAGAGTTCTATTAGGTCTGCCTTTTATGGACTGAGGAGCATTTGAGCCCTGAGAAAATTCAGAGTCTGGGAATATTCTCTTGGTATCAGGAATGTGAAGTGGTGGTTTGGGGTTTGTTTTGTTTTTTAGAGGGTGCTCAAAATAACCACTGGAAAGTTGGTTGCATAATAATTGCATTGCATTCAAAAATAATAATTTTTGTTTGTGTATAGAGAGCAAGTTAATGTATTTTCTTCTGTTCTTGTTGAGTTTTGTAATGCTTTTAAAGCAATATAGAATCATAGAATAGTTCGGGTTGGAAGGGACCTTAAAGGTCATCTAATTCTAACGCCCCTGCCCTGGGCAGGGACACCTCCCACTAGATCAGGTTGCTCAAGGCCTTATCCAGCCTGGCCATGAACACTTCCAGCCTTGGGGCATCCACAGGCTCCCTGGACAACCTGTTCCAGTATCTCACCACCCTCACAGAGAAGAATTCCTTCTATATACCTAACCTGAATTTCCCCTCTTTCAGTTTGTACCCATTACTCCCTGTCCTGTCGCCACAGTTCTTGATGAAGAGTCCCCCTCAGGCTTCCCTGTAGGCCCCCTTCAGATACTGGAAGGCTGCTACGGGGTCTCCATGCAAACTTCTCTAGGCTGAACAGCCCCAACTTTCTCAGCCTGTCTTCACAGGGGAGGTGCACCAGTCCTCTTACCGACTTCATGGCCCTCTTCTGGACTTGCTCCAGCAGTTCCATGTCCTTCTTATGCCCACTTGACTCCTTTGTGTCCCAGGAAGCAGTAGATAAAAAAGATTTGAGAAAGTTCTGTTTCACAGGTTTTTGACTTTCCCAAGATTGTCAGGGAGCAGATAGATAAAACAGTTAAACAGAAATGGATCAAAGTATCTGAAGTAATCTGTACTTGACAGTCTGTTTTGCTGAGCTATTCTATTCCTCCCTTGGGATTTTCTGCGATTCAGTGGGTGGTTTCAGTAGTATGTAATCCAACTGAACACATGCTAATTTAGAAGATAAAACCAAAAATGTCCACCAGCAATTTATTCATTTGACAAATAAAAGGAAACAGTATTTCTTTCAGGCTCTGTAAAGATTCAGTCTGGAGTCAATGATGGTAGTATTTTCTCCTGAAAAGACAAAGAAGTTTAGGTTACTAGGTAGAGTACTCAGCATGCCTGTGTGCACACACATGTAAAATTTTGGCTGTTTTAAAATGGAAACAAGCACCTAAACTTATTGGTCATCTTGAATTTGTCTTGGGTGTTCTAAAACTATTCTTAAAACTATTGTTCACATTCTTTCAGTCCCTGATTTTAAAAGTTGCCAGCATGTTCTGTGCATTATTCCAAGTCACGTGCTGGAGTTTTTTAATATATATAGACTCTCACACACACATGCTCAGGATTTTTTATGTGCAGCTTGTTTCTGACTTTGTCTGTAATCTCCTGAAAAAAAGAATCTTTTGAAAAAGAATCATCAGTATGGGAGAAGTGTGGGTTTGAATATGCTGACCTGGGTGGACAGTTGCTGTACATTTATATACAGTACTGAAATGATCAGATGCAAAAGGATACTTTCAGCACTAATTCATGCACCTACGTTTTGCAGAATGCTTGAAAAACTTACAAACGAGTGCTTCAGAAACACAGTTTTAGAACTCTTCCTCTACTAACCTATCACTATAACCAATTAGTGCACATTTTGGTGCATATAGATAAAGGGAAAGACTGGAGCAGGGAAGACATACACTTGGAGGAAAGTCATAGAACATCCAAGATCATTGAGGTCCAGCTCCTGGTCTTGCATGGCACCATCACCAATAGTCACACCATGTGCCCAAGAGCATTGTCCGAATGTTCTTGAGCTCTGTCAGGCTTGGTGCTGTGACCACTTCCCTGGGGAGCCTGTTCCAGTGCCCAGCCACCCTCTGGGTGAAGAACCTTTTCCTGGTACACAACCTAAACTTCATCTGACACAAATTCAGGCCATTCCCTCGGGTCCTGCCACTGGATAGGTTAGAGAATACTTAAGCAAACAGGATGTACCCAAATCTGTGGGCCCTGACAGGATGCACATGAGTGCTGAGGGACCTGGCAGCTGTCACTGTGAGGCCACTCTTGATTATTTTCTAATTATCGTGATCACTGGGAGAGGTGACTGAAGACTGAGGGAGAGCAAATGTCAACTCCTATCTTCAAAAAGGGCAAGAAGGAGGATCCAGGAAACTACAGGTTGGTCAGCCAGGCCTTAATCCCCAGGAAAATCATGGAAAAACACGAAGGACAAAAAGATAGCTGAGGTTATTCAACACGGATTCACAGTGGTGAAATGATGTTTGACCAGCATGAAAGGAGGGTGCAAAGAGCTTTATTCAGTTCTGCCCAGTGGCAGGACCAAAGGCAATGAGCAAAAAGGGAAATACAGGAGTTTCTGTCTGAACATCCAGAAATGCTTTATCACTGTCAGGCTGACTGAGCCCTGGCACAGGCTGCACAGGGAGGTTGTCACTATCCATAGAGATACTCAGGTCTTGGACAACTGTCTCTGGGTGGCCCTGCTTGAGCAGGGGATTTAGGGTTAGACAAGATGATCTCCAGAGGTCCCTTTCAATGTCAACCAGTCTGCAATTCTGTGAAACAGGTCTGGGAGTTCCTTATTTAATAGATGAAAAGTATTCTCAGATTTATTTTATTCACGATAATACATAGAAGAAATAGAGAATGAACAAGCAGCTAAAATTGTAGATAGTATGTTCCTTTCTGTGTGTTAACTAACAGTCAGTTGTGTGTTAACTTACAGTAGATTGGGTTGCATGTAATGCCTCGATAGATCTACAGGTGACATTAACAAGAACGCAGGTTTTTTACTTATTTGATGCTGATAAGTACTGAAAGTCTTTCCTTATGTGGCAAGGAGTGTCACTTTTCAGGGGATTTTCAAATTCAATGCAGAAAACTCTTAAGTGCAGAGCACCAGAAGGTAAGATTCACTGCTGCTTAGAGCTTTCTGGTGCCCAGTTTTTCACAGAAGGAGAAATGATGAAGACTGGGCAGCTTTTATAGGATAGACTCTCCTTGAGAAGAGGCAGAATATTTTCTTCAACAGAATTTTCTCAGTGGCAGGTATGCTGCTGCTGAAGTGGGGGCAGCAAGTGTCTCTTTGCATTGACGTGTCTTGATTCTTACACTGTCTTATAAAGGTGAGCATTAGCATTGCTGCAGCGCAGTGGTCCTCATTCAAATGTTAGAAAGGAGGGCTTTCCTCCCAAAGAAATTTGGTCCATTTGATGCACTCTAGGTCTGCTTTAAGAGGACTAAATTCTTAAGAAGATTGGTTTCCATTAATTGGTTGTGAATCTGGAACAGAAATATCAACCCAATAATATGGGCCTAAGAGAAAAAGCTTGGGAATTGCTGACTTTTGTCAGCTCTCCTATTGTCTAAATCCTGGTGCATGTCTAAAAGTTTAAGCCTCATTGATACTGAACTAGTGCTGTCTGTCTTAATTATGCAAATAGCATTGCTAAGTGGTTTTTGCCTATATTTGGGATCATGTAGTTCATTGGGTTCAGTGGTTACTGGTATTTTTCAACATACCGTGAATTTGTAAACGTTTGTAAACCATTAATCTAAATTTATTCCTCTGCTTTCCTCTTCCAGGAAGAAGGAAGTATCAAAGAAATTGCAATAACTCACCATGTTAAGGAAGGACATGAGAAAGCAGACCCTTCACAGTTTGAACTTCTGAAAGTACTAGGACAAGGATCCTTTGGAAAGGTTGGTAATTGAACTCTTGCGGAGCCAATTATTCAGGAATGTAACATTGAATATTGGCAGTGAAGTATTTGGAACAGCCACAGTTTTGCATTAAGGCAATGTTGCAAGTGAAAACTGCTTTCTAAATTAGTGCTAACTAGGCACTGTAATCGTGGCAGATCTTTTTAAAGCAGTAATTTTTTTTGTCATGTTTGCATGATATGTGGATTTCAGAGTTCAATAGAAGAAATGGCTTGGTATGAAATAATTGGGTACTCACTGTTAAAATGGAATGTCATTCTTCTCTAGCTACTCTTCTTATCTATTTGAGAGGGTTGAAAGGTTTTTTTATAAGTATTCCTTGTTGCTTGCTGATGGCAGTACATCATCAGTACAGAAGCTGGTTTTTGTAGCATATTGCAATTATAATCAACAGATTTTAGGTAATAATGGCTACTGAAGTAAATGTGATACACCCCAGTCATGTTCATTATCTGTCATAATTTGGTTAAGGTGCAGTGTTTGATATTTATCTAAACATCTCTTAATGACTCAATGTTTCTGGCATTTCATGAGTACTGAGATCTCACTAGGCATACATTTTTTATACTTTTCGTTGTCCAAATCCAACTTGAAAGCAAAACATTCAGTTCATATGGCAAGACAGATCATCAAGACTGAATGGAATATGTAAGGCAAGACAACAGAGCCTTTACGTCCATTTTCAGTCATAATTGCAGTTCTGAATGTGATGTTAAGCTCTAGCATGTAAAAAATCCAACTTAGATGTGGGAGAAAATTAGAAAAATAGGTCCAGTTCTCTTTTGGTGGTACTAAGTTACTGTTAGTCGCATTATTGTTCCAGTTAAGTTTGGAAATCTAGGTGCTTAGAAACTATCGAATTTTGTACTCGTACTAGTAAGAATTCACTGAGAAACCTGATTCCAAAGGTTTGATTTAATCCAGAATCATAACCAAGTTTTTATTTGGAAATCTTCAGATCACGAGAAGTAAATCATTCAAAGGCAAGGAAAAGTAAGCTAATAAATGATCATTTCGGCAATCACTTTTATTTTATTGATAATACTGAATTCAGTATTATAAATGGAAGAAGAAGGGGGAATGTGAGTTTTAAAAAAGCAAAAATAATAACCTGTCCAGCTGACTTAAATTACTTCAAAAATGCCAGTCTTGTCCTCAGCTGTCTTAGCCTTTATGAAAAAAAATTAATATTTTAAAAATCCATAAATCCTTTTGTTTTAATAATTTGTGAAGATGTCACTATTTCTCATTTAGTTTACAAAAAGTAGATCTGCATGCTTTTCAAGGTCTCTTGATGATGTTCTGGTAATCTCTGGGTAGTGCAAGGGATGAATTGGGCACGGAAACAGACATCAAACTGATATCATATAATGTATTTAACTTTCTCATGTACTGCAACATGTATGTATGCATGTACATAGCCAGAAAACCTGTGACTGTTTTTTTAAATTATTTTTTCATTTCTATATTTTAAATTTGTCTCTACTGGCATTAATTTTGTGTTAGGGGTATTAAAAACAATGCCAGTCAAGAAATCCCATGATACTGAAGGAGGAAATGAAACACCCTTTAATTGAGACCGGTTGTCCTTTATTGGTACATGCAACACTAGGTTATTTTTTGAAAGTTATTTAGTGACACATTGATTCATAGAGGTTTCTGGGTCAAATTTTGTTCACATATTTATCGTCATATCTGAAAATTATTTTATTAGCACATTTTCTGTGCCATCCTATGGATTTCAGTAAGAGAAAACTAGAGATTAATTTTTGAAAGCTAAATTTTGTGTTTCAAATTTGTATGAACTTCTGAAAGAATCCAATTTTTTTTTTTTTTTGACTCACTGAAATCACTTAAGTTAAACTGAAATTAGTTTGGCAGAGTACCTTGAATAATCCTTTTAGATTATGAAATGAAGGAATAGAAGGGAAAAAATGAAAGTAGGTTTGGCTTTGCAGAATATAAAACTGTCAATTTGGGTTTCATTGAAATGATACTCAAATTTCATAGCAAAATACATTAATCTGATTTGCTTTTATTTTCTTAAAAGAATTCTTTCTAATTTTTAATTCAGGTCTTCCTTGTCAAAAAAATCTCAGGATCAGATGCTAGACAGCTTTATGCAATGAAGGTATTAAAAAAGGCTACCTTGAAAGGTAAGTGTTGTTTAGAACAAGAGAAGAAGAATAAAAAAGATATATCGGGGACATTATACCAAAACCTGCTTTTCACACAGCTGCTGCTCTAGAGATTGTGTCTTCCAGCTTTCTTCTCTGAAACAAGAAATAGCAGAATACACTACTTTGTGTTGTAAACCTGGGAGGATTAAGGATTGAAAATACCATATTGGTAGTTAGAGAGGAAAGCAGGTTCCTTCCCTTACGTGATGGTGGGTTAATAGAGTGGTTGGGTTACATCTGCCACCTGACTTGCTCCTGAGCTGTTATTTGAAACTTAATATCCTTCCGTTTTTCTTTTGCTGTTTGTCACCAAGGATACAGTTAATGCCCTTTGCTCAGTTTATAATTAGGTCATGATATTTGAAAGTGCATTATATCGGCTCTTTTATTCTAGAAGTTTTAAGCCCGTGACTTAGTCTTTTTTCTTTAAAACAGACGTATACAGTACATTTGCCCCAAACTTTTGGCACATGATCTCCATGTAGAATGTATTTTATAAAATCTTAAGTTAATCATCTAAGTTACTTCAGCAAAAATGAATTGTGAATTGATCTGTTTATTGGGTGCTTTTGATCTTGATTGCTATCAGTAGCAAAATAAGTTTAAGCCTGCATAGCCCCAGTTCTGTCTCAGAGAATTCTGTAAGAAAAAAGAAATAAGTTATTTTTTACCATAGATCAAAATGAAACTCATCTTTCGCACTAATATCTTAACCTGGATGTATGCTTATTCTTTTATGCCATTGTTTAATAGTTTTGTCTCTGTGAAGTTCTTCTAATTCATGACTGTATTGGAATTGAAATTGTAGTTTTGGGATGGTTCCAACAGCTTGTAGTGCTTTACCTATGTTGTTTATTATTATATTGAATTTCAGTTTTAACATACAGTTTCATCTCAAAATACTTACAGAATGATTGAGGGAACAAAAGCATTGGATTATCAACTTCTGCTAAAATGTTGAAATTTTTTCACTTGAGATCTAGTGCTGAATGTCACAGATCTTACACTTAAAACTATTACAGAGGGTGTGTATTTGAACAGTTTCCTATATTTTGATTCCTTTGTGTGTTGTGGCACGTGTCATTCTCATTATTTGCTTCCTATTTTTCTGAAATTGATTTCCACTCACTTAAGGTACATTAATATCCTCAACAGCTTTTCATTCCCCAGCCTGTTAGTAGCTCAGGACTGGTCAAAGGTCGCTCAGCAGTTGCTTTTTTAAGATGTTCGAGGGCTTCTCTTCATCACCTTTTGATTGCAGTTAACCCTTGTGTAAAAATTACAGTCCAAGCTGTGGTTCTAGTTTTGCCTACAGCTGGCAGAGGCTGATAAATACTGAAATTGGGAGCATGGCTTTTAATTGGGAAAGGACACTCTTTAAGGCACTAAGAATTCAAGGATGCAAAAGGTTTGAGCAGAAAGGTGACGCCATCAGGAGGATGCCACAGTTCTCAGCACTTTGTATCTGGATTATCAGATGCTTTTCATGCACTGCTTGCTTGTGATTCATGTTTTAGGAATAGCAGAGTTGCAAGCAAATTAAGGTTACTATTGAAACTTTAATATGAAATCAACTGGAATTAAGTCTGTTTTCCATAATTGCAACTTTTAAAATATCTATAATACTGTATTTTTAAATAATACAGTGTATTACTTGGTTTGTGTCTGTTTCTTTAGCTCTTTCAAATCTATTTCATAAAGATATTTTTGTGCTCTATAGTTGAAGATAAAAAGACCACACTTGAAAACACACGTACCTGATCTACAAATCAAAATTAGAGAGAATATTTTCATAGGAATGCAGCTGTATTAGCCAGAACATATTGATGTAACTACACAGTCCAACTTTGTAATGTTTAGAGCAAATCTAAATATGTATACATAAAACTTTGTTTACTGCAGGGACTACTTTATTAATACACTCTGATGGAAGGTGTTATCTTTCTGTGCCCCTTTATGATGGGGAGAGAGAAACGGAGCCAGAACATTGCTAGAGCATCTGGCATCTAATGTGTTAAGAAAAGTCAGTGCTTCCAGTAGAATGCATATGGAAATTACAGTCAAACAAAAGTCAGATGTCAAGTCAAATAATGGCTGATGCTAATGTCTGAAATGAGCTCAGTTCTTCACACTTTCTTAGCTTGGAGTTTTGTAAGTCCATACTTTCCATGTTTCTGTTGCATAGCTGCAGGCACTTGAAAGTCTTTCCAATTTTTTTTTCAACTGAACCTGCCTAAAAAAAAGAATATTCTGAATTTCAATCTTGTAATTCAGATGAGCTGCTGAAGCAGTTAAATTGCACAACTATCTTGTGATGTTTTAATGGCTTTAGACACAAAGGTCAACATTCAAATGCGATGCTTGCTCTGTGTTTGAGCACTTATTTAATGAGCTTCCATTTTTAGGAATGTGTTCTGCAGGCAGATGGAAACTTGATAGTTGTATTCCTTCATGAAAATATATAACTTTTTCACAAGTACCTGTATCATTGTAAGTGCCTGTTTCTGGGAAAAGATAGATAAATGCCTAAAAACCATTTTGCTTCTTGTTCTCTTCTTTTTTTCCTGTCTTGTTATGTTTTAGTATCGAAGAACTCTGGCTTGTTAACTGCACAAGGAATGCTGTCAACTTAAACTTTGGACAGGACTTCATTGCTCTGGGGTGCTTCCTTCAGGAAGATAGAAAATTTGTGAAAGGAGCAGTAACAAAATGTAGAATAAGGGGAGGAGAAAAACTCAACATCTTAAACCACTGAAAGCAAACTTTGATAGCTCTGCCCTGTGTAGAGTTCTGAATTTTGTCTGTGTCCTGGCTGATTCAGAACTTCAGATGGGAACCAAGCACTGACTGGAGCTGGCAGGAGAGTTGTAGAGAACAGCTGAAGCAGGTGCTATGCTCAGCTGACCACCCTGCCTGTGTTCCTGCATTGCTGGCATGTGATGCTTGGTTGGGTTTAATCTCTCGGGGCATAGGAGCTCTTCCATGTCCCGTTCAGAGCCACCACGAAGGGACAGCACAGGCAGCTTGAGCAGCAACTGCTTCTGATGTCTGATGTGTTTCTCCATGCACATTTACTCTCAGTAAAAGTTCTGAAAATCAGAAAGATAAACTGAAGTATACGCTACATTGAATCAATAGCATTTTATTTTAAGTTCATGATAAGGGAAATGAAAAAAAATTTCCCTTCCAAATTGTAAAGGACCTAATATCTTAATAGCGTGAGTTATTTAATGAGTTAAACCAATAAAAACATCTTTATGATAGTATGATTATATTTATGCTGCATTTGTTTTGCTATAATTTTAATTCTCTATGCTTTTCAATAGTAGAATGTTTTCTATACATAGCTGTGGCAATTTTGCTCTGATGTTTAAAAGATTAGCTAAGTATAGAGCAGACTGGAGGGTGGTTATGTTTTCTCATGTGCTTTTGTTAAATCTATTTGCCTAGTGTTGGGTTTTGTCAACAGCAAAAGCAGAAGCAAATCGAAACACATAAAGATACTTATCAGAAAAAAAAGTGGAATTAATTCTCTCCATTCTCAGCTGTGTACGGTATAGGGGCCTGCAGACAGTTATAATATTATAGGACACAATGGGAAGTACATCAGGAAACATATGAGAAATCCTGAGTCATAATGTAATTTTTTTTTTTTTTTCCTTGCTTGCTCATGTTCTGTTGTAGTTCGAGATCGTGTTCGGACAAAAATGGAACGTGATATCCTAGTAGAAGTTAACCATCCTTTTATTGTCAAGTTACATTATGGTGAGTTGCAGAAAAATTCATTTTTATAGCATGAAAATGTATGTTTGTCAAGATAGCGCCTAATACTTGCTTTGTGGTTCAGAAAATCATAACTCTGGTGTGTTAAGTCCCAATTGTGCAAAGACTTACTCTGTAATAATTCTCATGCGAAATAAATCCATGGCTGACTTCATGCAGTGTGAAATCTTTATAGGACTCAGAGTCTCTTGCCCTTTGTGTTATTAAAAAGCAGTTATCTATTAATAACTAGCCATTATTTTCCAAAACCTCTAATCTTTTGTATGACGTACACTTTTTAAAGTTATTCCTTACAGTTGCTTTGTTTATTCTATAAAAAATGTATGCAATGGCATTAATTCCACTTGCATCAAAATTGGTGAAAATTAGCCTTTTAATTTGAATAGTGTGAGCAGCTGTAACAGAATACTTATGTGTAAGGGGGAGGATAGCAGTACTTCTAACATGAGGAAAAAAAGTGGAGTTTCTGGATTGTTTTGGTTTGGGTTTTTTGCAGTTCGTATTTTTCTTTTAGGGCTTTTTTTTCCATTTGTTAAACCTCATGTCTCTCTCACTTTCTGATGCGGGTTAAATTAGGTATCTTTCACTATTTTACTTGCTATTCTTTTGCAAACTGGACTAAATGTCCCTGTTAAATGTTCTCTCTGAATTTCTAGAGATTTTAAAAGGTGCATTTGTTACTACTTTGCCCTTTTAAATCTGGCTTCTTGCTTTAAAATCTGGAATAAAATGCTGGCTAGCTTAAGTAAAGTTTATCTTTTAAGAGATTTTATTGGTGATTTGCTTCACTTTCACATAGCATGGGAATTACTTGGTCCATGGTAGAGTATCAGTTACATTCATTTCAATAGGTTTTTCCACAAAGGAGAAAGAGAAATTGATTTTAATAATGAAAATAAGGGTGAAATATTTGCTATGTTATTTTCCTGATCATGGATAAAGTTAGCTGATATTTAATTTTTTAATTGATCTTTTCAGCTTTTCAAACAGAAGGGAAGCTGTACCTTATTTTGGATTTTCTCAGGGGAGGAGACTTGTTTACACGTTTATCCAAAGAGGTACACTTTTAATTTGAAAAATTGTCTATTTATTAACTGTAAATTGTCTGTATTATGAGCGTTTACATTTTAAATTCCGTTTTCATTGAATATAATTTTAATCTGTTTTTAACCTGGTATGTTTATTGTTTGGTTGGATTTTTTTGCATAGAATAGTCACTTCATGGAAGGGCTGATGGCAATTTACATTATTTCTGAAAAAAGTCTTAGACAAGCAGTCTTTTTGTGCTGCTTCTTATACCTGGCAAAATTTTCTTCTCCCATTGCTATCATGTTTAAATATGAGACTCAAAGCCTGGATTTATACAAAGTAAATGTGTTCAAATTAAATTATTTATGCCTGGTTTTGATATCCAGAATTCAGGGGCAGATAAGATATTTTCTTTTTTTACCATGAATGCAAAATTGCAGTATGTATGAATATTTAAAAAGTGAGAATTCTATTCCACTTATTTTAGTAATTTTCTAAAAGTGAATGTTTTGCCTCTGTCATGATGGTAATATGTCTGTGTAGATATAGGAAATAACAACTTTGAAGAGTTTCATTACCTCAATTTAATTTCATTATAATTCCTAAAATAAATATTCATATCTAATGTATCACTATCTTTTTAAAAGTTTTTGTTTTCCGTTACTCATGCTCAAAAACTTGCAACAAATATCTGCTAGGATAGAGGTTATATCCAATATGTATCTGGCAGCCTGGACTTGCAATTGTAGCTGCTTTCCATTTTCTTTTGCTACAACAGTATCTGGGTCAGCTGGGTCAGCACTGCAAAGCTATATTGTTATTAAGAGGAGAGTAAAATGGAATTTGCTTTGTGTGTAGGTGTATCCTTACTTCTGTGGTGACCACATAAATTATTATGTTTATTTTCATAACGCCATCTGTTTCAAGTTGCCTTTTGTCATTTGTTTCACCACAGATAACAAATAAGTTATTAGTGCTCTAAAGTTGAGATACATTTCTCTTAAAGTTCTTGGTTCATTCTTGATTCTCAAAAAATAATGTGTATTGGCTTTCTGCTGATGACTTTTTCATCTTGAGTCACTCAGGTTTTATAAAATTTAATGTGGTTAGATGAGAAATACTCATTATAGGTACCTAAATCTAAGCAAAGTATTCATAACTGGTGAGTGAAATGGGCATGCTGCATGCTAAATAATGTCATCCTCATACCAATCCATTTGATTTTGAGGTAAATCAGATGAACTAGAAGTTGTTGCTTTTTTCCTGTTGACTACAAAGGGAAAAGTGATGATTTTAAAGCTTGATGTCTGCAGATGTTTAAGGTTAGGAAAGATGAGTCCCATGCAATGGTTTTAAAGAATGTAGTGTGGGTGTATTATCCACCTCATGGGATCTTTTATTATTTGAGCTTTTAAATGTTTCTTATAGAGATTTCCCTTCTTGAATATGCCTGCACTAAATATTGGCTCTTTTGTAGAAGTAACATCAGCAACAACCTTTTGTATAAGTTTTGGAACATTTTCTCTCTTGAAACTTCTAAGGGGAAAATACATTCTCCTTTCTTAGCTCTTGTTTTAAAATAATGTTAATCTTTGCTCCCTATTGCCATTCTTTTTCCAGGCCTATATGCCTTATCTTAAGGTATTAGTCTTAGATTCTAAAAACAAAGCAGTTAAAATAACTGAGTAATAAGTGAAATAGAATCAAATCTTGCAGGATTTTTTTTTTTATCTTTTTCTACAATCTCAGGAGAGTTGAATTGTGATGTATTCTGTCAGAGATCACAACAGCTGATATATTGGGACAATATGTTCATTTCAATGAACATAATCAGAGATTAGTTTATCTTCCTAATCCAAAAAGTGGGATTGCTACCTGGGATCCTCCCTGTGCTCTTACACAGGCTGTTTGCTTTGTGTACTCTTCCATCTGTCTTTTCTGCAGTTACATCTCAGGCTGCACCTTGGGCCTTTTACCATTGCTGTAACTTCTTTCTCGAAGTACCTAGAGACAGTCTTTCCAAAACCAAGATACATATACTTTTCTTCTCTCTGACTTTGTAGATGAAATTCAGGCATTTGGGCTTCTTTGGTCCATTTGTTGTCTGGAAATGAAATGGTCCCATCCAACTAAGAGGTAGTCACATTCTTTAAGTACTTCCAAAGTATTTCAGTTTCACTACAACGTGTCTGTCTGTTTTCTTGAACAATCAGGAACAGATAAGCTCCCGGTTTGCAGAAAGAATAATATATTTCCTCTAAAAGTCTTTTTTCAAGTGCATCCAAGTATTTCAAGTATGAAATAGTGTGGATTATAAAATCCTAGGTTTTGGGTAACCAAGAAATTTGAGTTTTCTAGTGTTTTGCATAGAAATGAATTCAAGTATTATAAGAAACCCTTCTGAAAAAACACTGATGTTATTCTTTACTTGGTGCTGGTGTAACCTTTACAGATTTCATATGTAAAATACATTGTGTTACTTTTTCAGGTGATGTTCACAGAAGATGATGTTAAATTTTATCTGGCAGAACTAGCACTTGCTTTAGACCATCTACATAGTCTTGGAATAATATACCGGGACCTAAAGCCAGAAAAGTAAGGCTCCTCTGTGAGAAATGCAGTGTATTAATTTCATTTCTATTGCACTTTTACCTGTGCACTTTTTCCTGACTGTTAAACTTCAGTAATTTACTATATAAATTGGACAGAGGGAGGTGGGGGAGGTTTATGAGCTATTTTCATTTAAAAGGTTGGATTTCATCTGTCTCAAAGAGGAATAAGGATCTTAGCTCAGGAGTTAGAGGGGCTTGTTGAGAAAACTTTAAACTCTGTTGTACACAGAATGGGGACAAAGCTCCCCATAAAGGGATAAGCCTGGGGATGTCACACCGCTCTTTGAGGGACAGTGTTTTACCATGGTCCTTTGGTCTGCCATAGCAGTGGATTTAGGGGATGGAGGTCCTTGCAGCAGCAAGGATGAAAGGATTATCAAGATGTTAGAAATCCCAGAAGACAACAAAAAAATATTTGTACAAATGAGCAACAAAAGGAGGGCCAAGGAGAATCTCCAACCTTTGTTGGTTGTGAGGGGAAACATAGTGACAAAGGATGAAGAAAAGGCTGAGGTACTTCTTGCCTATTTTTGCCTCAGTCTTAATTAACAAGACCAGTTGTTGTCGAGGTACTCAGCCCCCTGAGCTGAAAGACATACATTGGGAGCAGAATGAAGCCCTCATGATCTAGGACGGAATGGCCAGCAGACTGTCATGCAACTTAGTACCTCAAAAGTCCATGTGACCGGATGGGACTCACTCAAGAGTACTGGGGAAGCTGGTAGAAGAACTCACCAAGTCACTTTCAATCATTTCCTGGCAGTCCAGGTCACCCATGGATGTCCCAAGTGACTGGAAGTTGGTGAATATGACACCCATCTATAAGAAGGATTGGAAGAAGAAACCAGGAAACTACAGGCATGTCAGCCTGGCCTCATTGTCAGGGAAGGTCATGGAGTCGTCATCTTGAGTGCCATCATGTATCGTGTACAGGGCAACCAGGGGTTCAGGCCAGGCCAGCCTGGTTTTATGCAAGGCAGGTCCTGCTTGACCAACCTGATCATCTTCTGTGTTGAGGTGACCTGCTTAGTGGATGAGAGGAAGACTCTGGATGTTGTCTACCTAGACTTTAGTGAAGCCTTTTTTGACACCCAACCCTTAAGGGGAAAGGAGCACCCAAGATTTTTAAATGCTCATGGTGGTAAGGAACAACAAAAGTCAGAATGTCTAAAAAAAAAAATCACGAAGTTTTATTAGTAAATTATGTACCTGGCATGGAAATTGGTATTTTAGCTCCTGACCTGCTATAAAAACACATGACAGTGGGGTTTGGATAAAGGGATGAGATGAAAAGGAAAAGAGAAAAGAAAAGGTGGATTAAAGAGGGAGAGAGAGAAGGAGAGAAAAAGAGATCAAGTCTTGGCTCCAGTGTCAGTCCAACTGATGGGATATCCAGAATCTGGGGGGCACCACCTGGGCTTAGTGGGGGTTTTTATAGATAGGTGTCCTGCCATGAAGGTAAGTTTCTCGTTTTCTATACAAATTAGTTGTTATGCACAGTCTGTCCTTTCAGACCTTTCTGGAAATGGGTTGGAGGTCTTTGGGGGTATTGGGTGGTCTTTTCTTCCCCTACAGTCCATGCTCCCTTCTCAACCTCATTCCTGCGCTTGTGATGTACTGGGTTGTGCTTATCTTCAGGAATTAGAACAAGGATGTGTTGGAAAGTGCTGCCCTATCTGTGCATGGCCTCTCCTCTGGGCACATCTTGTTCTTTCTCACAGCGTGTTATTACCAGCAATCCTTGCTTAATACTAGCAATTCTTATCTGTTATTACCAACAATCTGTGGTTGGCTCCACAGCTAGATGACTTTCAGTGTTTGAGACATACGCGTTAGCCCCGTATCTTCTGTGATTCTATGCCTTTGACACCATTTCCCACAGCATTCTCCTGGAGAAACTGGCTTCCCGTGGTGTGGGCGGGTGCACTCTTCGCTGGGTAAAAAACTGATTGGATGGCCAGGCCCAGAGAGTGGTGGTGAATGGAATTACATCCAGCCAGAGGCTGGTCACCAGTGGTGTTCCCCAGGGCTCTGTTTTGGGACCAGGCCTGTTCAACATCTTCACTGGAGACCTGGACAAGGGGATTGAGTGCACACTGAGCAAGTCCACAGACAGCACCAAGTTGGGTGGAAATGTTGATCTGCTGGAGGGCAGCAAGGCAATGTTTGCATATGGCACTTGAGGACATGCTCTGATGTTTCCCTCCATGGAAACTGCAAACTGGAAAAGGAAGGGGATGGGCCCTGGTCATGTCTTACCCCCAGAATGAAATGCAGCTGGAGGAAGCAAATCCACTGTGTAGGGGGTGTTACAAAATCCAGTTCTTGGATACTTTGCGTGCTTTGCAATGCAATGATATTCAGTGGTGGTGTAGGACAGTTGGCATCTTGGAGAAGTGTGGCCTTTCTTGTGATTGAAGAGAAAATGTGGAAGCCTCAGGCCTGCTCCAAGTATAGGGCCTGTGGATCCTGTCCTTTCCTATGACATGACAATATTTATTACTTGATGTTATTTGAAGTGGTCAACAACCTTTGAAATTGTAATTACAAATGAATACCTGTTTTGTATACATATGAAAACATACCTGGTATAAGAGAAACAGAACTATGCCTGTGTTTTTAACAATTATGATAGTGCTGCATGTACTGCAGATGGCCAAAACTGAAAGTTCAATACATACTGAATTGAATCAAATAGTTGAACAAAACTCTGACAAACTGATTGTTTCTTAATCTTTAACAAGAAAGAATGGAAGGCAAAGAAAACATGTAGTCTGAAAGTATCTTCTAATAATTCATTTTCGTGCATGTTTAATTCTGCCAGGCTTTGTGTATCCTCTTCTGTTTATTCCTAAATGCTGCCAGTATGTTGTCTGAAACAATACTTAAAAGATATTTTAATTAGTTTTTTATATTCTTTTTATTGTTTTTTAGCATCCTGCTTGATGAGGAAGGACATATCAAATTGACAGGTGAATAAAGAAATTGCAATATTAGGATCATTTCTGTACACAGTAAAATCTTTGCATTTTCATTTTGGGTAAACTAATATGATAAAATAAGTAATTTTAACTGATGGGTAATTTAATTGTGGAAGCAAGTAGTGTAATTAGCTTGAAATAAATGAAATACATAAATATTTCAATAAGGTACCTGCTTTACAAGTATATCTGGTGTTATGGACCGATGATAATGTGGGGAGGGAAGGAGAATCCTGTAATTCCCATATTAGTATTCAGTTGTATATACAAATGATAAAAAGCGTAAAATTTCACATCATGGTAGAAGTACCAACCTTGAATATTTTTTTTATTTTAAATTTGCGTTTAGAACTTTTTTTTTTTTCTTTCAGATTTTGGCTTAAGTAAGGAGTCAATTGATCATGAAAAAAAAGCCTACTCTTTCTGTGGAACAGTGGAATATATGGCACCAGAAGTTGTTAACAGACGAGGCCATACGCAGAGTGCAGACTGGTGGTCATTTGGGGTTTTAATGGTAGGTTTTTGGTAAATGTAAATAATAGCAAAACTGTGCTTTGCAAGGTCTGGTGAAGCAAATCACACACTTACCCCTAAGGTGAGCTTTACATGAATTTTAACTACAAAGGAAGTCTAAATTGTGTGGAATTAGTAACACCACAGAGTTTGGATCAAGAACATGGACTAGGTATCATATCAACACCAACAATATGCCATGTTTTTATTATCATTTAATTCAAATACTTTACATCTATAGTACTTTGAATGTTACAGAGCTCAAGAAGAATACGGAAGTATACAGAAAAATACTGTCTATTCCAAAGTGGGGAAGAAATTTAGATCCAAATTTTAAATTTGAATTTACATGAAAAAGGAAAAAGAAGATTGGTAACTTTCTAGTTAGAGTCTACGGTGTAATTACAACTTAGTGGAATAATGGCAACTTTTCTTACACATCAAAATGATCTAAATGACTGAGCTGATATGGGATATAGTTGCTCAGTTGCTTATGGTGTTTCTGTGAGGGGTAATTACTGTAAAGTTGCAGGGTCAGGGGAAATATTATACATACAGAGTATTAATTGGAAAAGAATAATAGATCATGTCTGGTAGTTAAGGAATGCTGAAAGACTTTTAATATTTAAGATATTTGTGTGCATTTTTGACATGGAAATTAAATAATTGTATAAATGAATTCATTTCTTACTGCTTCTGATACATATGACTGTAACAGTACAACTAATGTGTGTGCTTTATAGTACTAGGACTCTTGTGTCTGAAAAAAGGTCATCCTGTCGCTTTCTGATGATTAGAATGCTGTTGTGATCTGAAAACTGACTATGTAAAAGTAGCACCTGGTAACTGAACTCTCTCTAGACAAGCACACACACTCCTCACAACCGCGCATTTTATCACTAAGAACAGTCAATTAAAAGATAATTACAGTGTAGTTGCAGAATGTTAGTTGTTGATAACACAAACATAATTAAACTTCAGCTTTTATTTATAAAGCTGAAAAACATGATTCGGTGTATATCAAGTGGATATGGCATAATTGAAAATTGCTGAAAAATGTTAGCTGTGACTGGGGTGGCTTTCCCAGGCTTAAGTGCCCTGCCCGTTAAATACTTTGGCTTCTGCTTCGAATACAAAAACATGACATTAAAAATCAAATTCTGTAAATTAGTGTATGAAATACAGTGCAGTTTTCTTTAGGACATATTTTTGTTGCTTGCATTTATAGTTTGTAATTTTCATAGACAATCTGCAAGTATCCACTTTTAACTCATTCTTAATTTCTGAGTTGATCAAAAATTCAAATGACAGTTGGTGTGGCGTAATTACACAGTAAGTGGAGTGAACAGAAGTTACAGCATAGAAATGGAGACTTTAGAGATATTTCACCAAATCATTTGGCTTCTTCTCTTGTGCTGCTAGACACGAAATATGCTTAAGCCATTGTTAAGAAATATATTCCATTTTGTCCTTTAAAATTTTTAGGGTTTTTTTTTAGGGACAGTTTTAAGGGGTGCCATACAAGGAAGAACATTCATTTAAAATTTTCAGAAGCACTGAGGTACTCTCCTCCTGAAATAAAACTTAAGTAGGGAAGGCCAGTGTTGGCTTATGCTATAAGTACTGCGGGCCTATTAATGTTGGAATATAGTATTTAGGAGGGGTGACAAAAAATACATGTGTTGAGCTGTTAATACAAATATGTGTGCTTGTGACAAATTAGGAGCTTGCTAAAGAAAATGTATTTCAAGCAAGTGTAAGTGGAGCATTCCAAATGTACCTTTTAAAAAAGTTTTATTTTTTCAAGTGCACTTTGAGAAGATCTTTATAAACCACAAAAACCGATTTTTTTTTTTCTTCTAATAGTTCTGTCTTATCCCTCTCACATCTTCCTAAAAATTGTCTTAAATGTTAAAGTTAAAAGTAGGCTTTTTTCATGTTGGTAGTATTATTAAATTTAATTTTTAAAATATATCTGTAAAAGATATTATTTAGAGAATAAACTAGCAGTAGTGAAGAGATGGCAGTAAGAAATTCAAATTTTATTTCAATAAAATGGTGTTTTAAAGAATACTATTAATGCAACTTTATGCTCTTACTATAGATCTAGAACTACTACAGTCACATTATTTATTCAAGTTATCCACATACATTTTTTATGTTTAGGAGGCTGAATGTTTTGGTCATACCAGAGAAGAGGGGAATAGTGGATACCTTGTGTTCAGGATGACTTAAGTTTGCATAAGCTGTTCAGAGGCTTTATTTTAATTTTGATGTCGTTAACTTTATGCCATGAAATTGCATTGAACTAAATTATTTTGCAATTTTTAAACCAAAAAAATCAGATTTCTGCCTAAGTGCTCTCTGCCATGACTGCTGCCAAACTGCTTTCACTGCCTCACTTAGATCTGATATCCCTGCAAGATACTGCGGTCCAACAGGAGTGCCTTTATATTTATCTATTTTTACTCAGTCACTTTCAGAACAAATCAGTATTTTAGCAGTGTCTATTGCTTACTGCCAGGCACTGTAGAACGTGCATGCACATACTGTGTAGCTCTTCCATGTTCTTTCAGGCTTTATTTCCACTGTATGCATACAGTAACCACTTCTCATCATGCATGTCTCTGTCAATCAGCTAACCTTTTCCCCTTCCCAATGAAGGCTGTGTACATGCCAATTTTCAAAATTTTGACCTTTTTAAAATTTCTGCATGAGGAGAAATCATCACTAACTTTTGAAAGGAAAACCTTTTTCCCTACCCCCCTCTCCTTTGTTGACAACTAAAAATACAGTTGCATAGATCAAGTCTTCCTAGAACAAACTTTTTAGGCAGAAATTAAATACAGAACATTATAGTCTAAATTGTTCAGATAAAAGCATGTAAAGCAAGGTATCAATATAGGAAAATACTTTGCAGCTTTAAAAATGGCAAAGGCTGCTCAATGTTCTTAGCAATTTAAACTGTACAATGAAGTTGTTTTGTGCAGACTTGATTGTTAACATGCATGAATTTTGGAAGGTTAAGATGCTAAGTAGTTTTGTCAAAAATTAGTTTTTGTCCAGGTAATGTAATTGATGAAAGTTTTACTCTATACAGTTTGAAATGCTCACTGGTACTCTACCTTTCCAAGGGAAAGACAGAAAAGAAACCATGACTATGATTCTCAAGTGAGTACACTCTTATTTATATATCTCATCAGGTATTCTACAGGGATGCCCTCCGGGCTGCAATATCTAATTTCTACTCTTCCCTCATTTTCAAAGGTACTGGTAAATCCTCACTCCCTATTCCATATTATTAATTCCCTTTGCTGCCTATCTAATTTGCTTTACTATTCCTCTGCCATACCAGGTACAAAGGATTTCATAGCAGCTCTTTAATCTTTAATAATAACTTCTCCAACCATATGATCTTGCCTATCTTATTTCCGTAATATTTTTTAACTTTCTTATCCTTTTTGATAACCTGTGCATTTTTTCCTTGTTGGGTTTTTTTTTTCCTTTGTTCTAGGTCTTTGGTGGTTTTTTTGAGAAAGTATTTTCACTCCTTATCCTTCTTTATCTTACCAGCTCCTCACCCTACCTCTTTATATTAATGCTGCTGCCAACAACTTGCTTCCCCAATGCTCCTCCCTTCTGTACTCTCCTATGACTTGCCTAGGCTCCAATTTTCCCCTTTGCTATTTTCAGCATAGTTTTTGCATTAGCTCTATTGTGGGAATTGCTTTCCTTCATGCAGTTAATGTCCCTGTTTTTGCTAATGAAGGTCTGCTTTTTTCTTTGCCAATTCCCCACGTATTCTCTAAACTAGTACGACCTATGGTGTAACTGCCCCATTTTTGGGACTGTAGCCAAACACTGTGCAAACAAGTCTGTTTCCTCATATCATAGGTTCACTTCTCTGTTTCCATCTATTTTTAACTAATACCATTTTTTTTCCATGGAAGCTCATAAGACTATCTTAGTTTTCTCATTTGTTTTCTGCTTCATCGTTTATCGTTGTTCTCAGTCCTGTTAACCACTTGTCTACCCATATATCTAAGCTGGAATTTCTTTTACACCAACAGCCTGTTTTGAAAAATAAATATATGGAACTCTTTCATCTTTTTTCTAAGTAATTAAAATGTGAAAACCACTAGAAAACACACTCATTATTTTCCTTGCTTTTGCTTTCATAGTGCATATATGTTATGTTATTCTTTGCCCTTGTTTTTCTTCCTTATCTTATTTGCAAATATATTTAGTGATGCTAGTTTCTTCTGCTGCCTCAGCACCATGCAAGATCAAATCTTCGTGTTGCGATTACTCAATGTCTTTAACTAAAAAGTTCTATCTATTCACAGCAAGCATAAACTCCTTCTGACCACCTCCTATTTACAAGAAGCTAGTTTGAGATAGTTCTGCTGCACTCTCACTTGTTTCAGGAGCCATGCATTTTTTTCTATCTGTGTCTCATGAGTCACATCTTTCTCTTCTTCTCTTTGCCTGCATGTGACTCCACTCTGTTCCTCAACACTTTTCACTGTTGCTATAAATATCTTCTGTATTCAGCTGCCATTTAGAATATCCTTGCATCTCTCCAGGTAATTGAAGTTCATAATTATTCATAGCCCAGAGAGTGGCACTGAATGGAGTGAAATCCAGCTGGTAGCTGGTTACAAGTGGTATTCCCCAGGGGCCAGTCCTGCTTAACATCTTTTTCAATGACCTGGACAAGGGGATTGAGTGTACCCTCAGTTTGCAGGTGTCCCCAACCTGAGTAGGAGAGATAAGAGAGAATGTGGGTCTGCTGGAGGGTAGGAAGGCTCTACAGAGGGATCTGGACAGGCTCAATTGATGGGATGAGGCCAGTAGGATGAGGTTCAGTGAGGCCAAGTGCCAGGTCCTACACTTGGGTCACAACAACCTCAGGGAACACACCAGGCTTAGGGAAGTGTGGCTGCGAAGCTTCCTGGCAGAAAAGCACCAGGGAGTGTTGGTCAACAACTGCTGAACGTGAGCCAGTGCGTGCCCAGGTGGCCAAGAAACCAATGGCATCCTGGTCTGTATCAGCAACAGTGTGGCCAGCAGGATCAGGGCAGTGATTGTCCCTCTTTACTCAGCACTGGTGATACCACACCTCAGATCCTGTGTCCAGTTTTGGGCTTCTCGATATGAGGACATTTAGGTGCTGGAGCGAGTCCTAAGAAGAGCAGCGGAGCTGGTGAAGGGTCTGGAGCACAGGTCCTGTGAGCAGCATCTGAGGGATCTGGGTTTGTTTATCCTAGAGAAAGCTCAGGGGAGACCTTACCACTCTCTGTAACTCCCTGGAAGGAGGTTGTAGCCGGGTGGGGGTCAGTCTCTTCTCCATAGTAAGAGGCAACAGGATGAGAGGAAATGAGCTCAAGTTGTACTGTGGGAGGTTTAGATTGGATATTGGGAAAAATTTCTTCATTGGAAGGGTTGTAAAGCACTGGAACAGGCTGCCCAGGGAAGTGGCTGAGTCACCATCCTTGGAGGTTTTTTGAAAAGATGTGGCACTTGGGATATGGTTTAGTGGTGGACTGGGTGGATGGTGCTGGCTTAATGGTTGGACTTGATAATCTTAAAGGTCTTTTCCGACCTAAGCAATTATAAGTTTCTATGATTCTGTAATTACTTTCAGATTTCATTTGAGAATGTATCTCTTAATGCCCTTTCCAACTTCTTTCTTTTTTCACCTTCTAGTCATTGCAACTGTTATTAGTTTCAAATAGCTGCACAGAAAGTGTGCTATGATCTAAAGACATTTTACCCTCTTTTAATGTTTCGTACACTTATGAATGTTATCTTGCATAGAAGTGTTTTGCTTTTGGTAATATAAGCAGCTGAAAACCAGAAGATATTTTGGAGTGTTTTCTGATAAGTTCACACTTTTTTTCCTGGCCTATATTTTCTTTTTTGTTTTCTACATACCTAGTGTATTTTTCCTTAAATTTTTCATAAAACTTTAAAATGGACAGGTGTGCATATGAATTCCTGTTTTCATAGCGTATATTTATGATATATTGTTTTTCTTACCTTCTGTTCCTAAAAATCCACAGAAAATGTATTCTTATTAAAACAAAGGTTTTTTTGTGTTCTTTATTTCTCTCAACGTTTTCAAGACAAATTTTGGTTTAATCTTGTGTGTTTTACCTAAAACTCGGAAACTGTGCAGTTTGAAGAAATCCTAGGTTGCAGCAACAAAGTTAAATTTTTTAACATCTTTTCTCCTTTACTGAAGAGGTATGCCTTCATACAAAATGTTGTCATTGTCCATCAGGAATGTCAGAAAAAAATTGCTGTCACTCATGTAGTTGCATAATATAGGAACAACTCTGAGGACCCAGCAATTGGCCTTCCTTCTCCTCTATCGTGCCTGATACAGGACTTTGTGAAAGGTGCTCCTTCATGATGGAGAAGGAGCAATGAGTCTTAAATCACTGTGGTTTGCACAAGGGCCTTTCATTCACTCCACCGTGGACTGCAGCACATACCAGTCCTTTAGGATTTCTTCTGCATTTTGTTTCTGTTTATTGGGTCACTTCTCCATAAGATTAATTGTACTTATGTTTTTGGCCTGGTTTTAGAGTCTTCTAGGTAGCTGACCTCTCATGCTGAACCTCCAGAGCTGCATCCTAGTCTTGGAGCTGTCTTGGATTACAACAGGACAAAGAATCCCACCCACTCCCACATAGTCCTGTCATAGCTGTCTGTTCTCAGACCTTCAGTAACATTGTAAATGATACCATTGGGCCTCTCCAGTCGGTGTTCCCTGCTTCCTGCTTTCAGTGTAGCTCTGTGATACTTGACTAGGAGCTGAAACTACATCAAGTGAGCATGCAATGAACTCACAAAATGTTAGTGTGTGGCTAAGACTCAGCTGCTAGTGGCGCATGCCAGTCAGGAAGCATTGGATGGCCCACTGCCCGTTCCTCCTCTCCACTGGTGGCCTTGATCTGTCTGTACTATGTTACTGAAGAGCCCAAAGAAGCCAGCCTTTTTCAGATTTTCCTCCTCCCTGCCTCTAGCTTTTCTAATGCTGAAAGGAATGGAAAATTAAGTAAATTCTAGTTTTAGAGTAATGAGTAGTGAATCAGTGGCAACACATATGCACTTACTCAAGTGACACAGAGGTGAATATCTACAAATACCTGTAATATAAGGCGAGTCAGGTTTTCCGACTGAAACACAGAGTGCTTGTGTCACGGACTGTTACGGAAAAGCACAAGCTACAGGATGAATTAGTGATGGAAAGGAGGAAGTTATATTCCTCCTTACCATTATCATAGTTACAAGAAAAAGTAAGCCCTAGTAACAGTGAGAGAATGGAGGCTGAACGTTAAATGGAGAGGAAGAAAATATGGCAAGGATTACAAACAAAATGAAATTACGGAAGTACAAAAATTTAATTCTCAAAATTCAAGACTGGCAAGTTGTAAAAGTAGTATTTGAAATAGACTGGGGAGGGGAGCAAAAAGGAAAAGGGGAGTTGGGGGTTTTTTGGGGTTTTTTAACCTGCTAATCCTGCAAGGTCTGTCCTACCTTAATTCAATTTCTATATTTTAGTTTAGGTTTGCTGGGTGTTCTTGGTGTGTGTCATAGTGTGGTAGTTTTCTTACTCCTTGTAAACTGTCTTTTATATCACTATCAGAATGCTTTGTTTGATGTCATTTGCTAGTAACTGGACCTATAAGTGGATCAAAGCATATTACGAAAATTTACACGTTTATAAACTGCTATCCTGTAGCTATTCTTCTCTGTATGTTTTTCCACCTCTTCCTTTACTTAACTTCCTGACACATTACTGAAAATACTGTATTACTCAAAAAAAAAAAAAATTAAAAACCAAACATGTTTACATGACTGACAGCACTTTTGCTCTGTGTCTGATGTCTGAAGGCAATTTCTCAGTGATGCTACTTCATTTATTATGGACTTGTTGAATGACAAAGGACAGGGGGAATGCAGAGCTAATTCTTCTCTAGATATGTTTGTATACTATTAATTATTTTTATTCTATAGGGCCAAACTTGGAATGCCCCAGTTCTTGAGTCTTGAAGCACAGAGTCTCCTGCGAATGCTCTTCAAAAGAAACCCAGCAAACAGATTAGGTAAATTTTTTACCAGAATGTTTTAAATTTGATCATAGTATGCGTAACATCAGTGATCATTAAACTGACTAAAATTTTATTTCTTTTGTAAAATGGGCTTTAAAGTAAGAATGTCGTTTGCTCTTCAAATGATAACCAAAGTATTATCATTTCTGCTAGTCATACATCTAAAATTAATGCAGAAGAAATAAGAAATATGATTTTGCTAGCCCATTCCTTTGATCAAGAAGAAAATAATTCAGAGACATTTTTCTTCCTCATAAAAGGAGCAGGTCCAGATGGAGTAGAAGAAATTAAGAGGCATGCATTCTTTTCCAAAATAGATTGGAATGTGAGTATCTAATTAAAAATCAATCCAGTAAATTTCTTGGTTAAGTGTTTTACGGTATCATATAACTTTTCCATTTACCATGTTCCTTCTCTTCAGAAATTGTACCGGAGAGAAATTCATCCTCCTTTTAAACCTGCAACTAGCAGACCTGAAGATACATTTTATTTTGACCCTGAGTTTACAGCAAAAACTCCAAAAGGTAAAAAGAGATGAATAAGACAATTTACATATTCAAGAGATAGAATTTGAATTTCAAATTTTTTAATTCAAAATTTGATGGAAATTGTTGTCCTTACAAACTTAAGGTGCTACCAGAATTTCAGTACTTAGGCTCATATCGACATGTTAAAGACTCTGCTTCTAAGTAGATGATGTGTTTTTCAGATTCGCCTGGTATTCCACCCAGTGCTAATGCACATCAGCTTTTTCGAGGATTTAGTTTTGTAGCTATTGCATCAGATGATGAAAGCCAAGCAATGCAGACAGTTGGAGTGCATTCAATTGTCCAGGTGAGTACATCTGCTAAAGAAAAATCAGTGCTGTCTCTTGGTGGGTGGATTGTTTCCTTGTCACAGAATGAAGTATTGTGACAAAGTCATTGTCATCTTTTATGCAAGAAAAGTAAAGATCAGATTATTTTATCCAAACAAAATCTCTGAAGGCGCAGGACCTGTTTAATTACTGAGGAGCTACAGGTCCAAATAGGCTTCAGCCTTAAATGAAAACATTCTACCATCTGTATTGTATTAAGTCTTTAATGCCAAGCCCTGACTATAAGGTGGAGTGGAATAACAGATACATTGATTTATTGTTTTTTCCCCCCATACACGAAAATATCAGTTGATTCCTGCAGTGCAGTAGTAGGAGGCACTGGAGTACAACTGCAAGTTGTATTTGGATATTCTGGACTGCTTCTTGGAATCCATGACCCAGGACATATTTTGTCCCTCCCAAGCCACTTTAAGTTAATTTGCTAATCTGTGCTATTTTGTGACTGATTCCAGTGTATCATACAAGTCAGTGTTACAGTGCACACTCAAGCTTTGGCTTCCTTGATGTATTTGAATGACTCCAGTAGAGTCTTCTGTATTAATAATTGTGAGGTTGTCAGCTGGAAGAGGAGACCTCTGCAAAAACTGTATTTCTATCTCCTCTTTGCTTTTAATAATTCTAATTACTGAGTCATGAAAACCAGCTTATGATCTAAGTTGTGTTGAAGACTTCTTAATGTATAGGTAGGAATAAAAAGGTGTGCTGTATGATTGGGTTTATTTGTATTTTTCGCTCCACTGGTATTTTGCAAATGCCTGAGAAAATTTTAAAACGCCCACAATTTATACAGAATATGAATAGCCCCTGTATTTCTCTAGCACTCTCATGTCTAGAATTGTCGCAACATGCTTTTCTACACATTACTGTTTCATGTGTAATAACATTTTTTTAAATGTAACTTGAGATCCTTTTTTATTCTCAAGAAGCTTTCTGATTAGATATATGCATCAGAATTATTTCTGATGCTGATATCTTGCTAGAAGTTTCTGCAAGCTTCTCTGTGCTGCTCCTTTTTCTGCATAGTTTTGTAGATGGCATTATTTTTGTATATGGTTTCCTTCTCTTGTAAAGGTCTGTTTCTCTGCTGCCTTTCCTCTGTGCCCCTCAACAACTTCCTCACTCCTATTTCCTCTTTTCTGTGCTGCAGGATACCCAGATGGCTTCCTGCAAATGCTTTGCATCCTTTGCAGAAACTCCATGCACTAGAACACCATTTCCTTCCCTTACAAGAGTGAACACTTGTCCTCCTTTCAGCTTTTTATTTCTGTGAAAGGATTTTTGACTGCCATTCCATGCAATTCCAGCCAATCTGATTCTATTCAGTGTGTCTAAATTTTCCAGCTGGCATTCTTCTGTCTATTCAGATAATAGAAACAGTGATACTTCTTTACCATTGTTGTATCACTATTTTATCTTGAAGTCTTCTGTTTTTCTCTTGGTTTGAGTTTCTGTCTTTAAATTAATAAAGCAGTAGTCAGATAAAATAATGTTGTCAGTTTCTAAAACACAGTGTGTATTATTTACATTATGTCTAATATGTAATTTATCTTGTAATAATTTTGAACAGAAGGTAATGGGGATTTAGACCACTTTGACCTAGTAGAGTCATCAGCTCAAAATTTTAAGCAAATCAGTAGGAATTTTTTAAAAAGTTATTTCAATAAAAAGATCAGTTACATATTAAGAATATTCATCAATTGATAATGTTATTTTGGTAGCAGTTGCACAGGAACAGCATTCAGTTTACTGATGGATATGAAGTAAAAGAAGATATTGGAGTTGGCTCTTACTCTGTCTGCAAGAGATGTATTCATAAAGCTTCAAACATGGAATATGCTGTAAAGGTAATTACTTTTATAAACCACACTTTCCAGATTTTAGCATTGAGTATTTATTTGCCATAGAGAAACATAGAGATAAGATTAATTTTTTTAATTTAAAAATATTTTATATGCAACTGTAAAAGTAAATTTGTAAATTCTCAGATGGGTAAGGAGTTCATTACAGTCTTCAGTCTGGTATAACTTCCAGAATAAACTTCAATTCTTTGTCTTTGCTTCCTGGTTTTCAGCAAGGTTTTTAATGTTGTTTTTTTTATTCTCTAGGGCTTTCTAGCACTTCTTTGAAGGCATTAAATTCTCAGTTGAAATCAGTAGATTTCCCAGAACTGCAATGATAAAGTTTTTTGGCTTTCTGTGTAATAACCTGGGACCAAATGGTTGCTATGAAAGCAAGAGTATGGATTAGCAGACTTTATAAGTAGGGGGGGGAAAACAAAGTAGTCTTTAAATCCCATACTATGAGGCAGCTCTCTTTCTGAATTGTTGCACAGCTTACTACTTAATTATGTAATATACAAAGATAAATTAGGCATGTAGATTGCCTCCTGGAAATCTTGCGGTTTCAGTTTGGTAGTTAAATACTTATTTTTATCCTTGTTCTGGCCGGGAACAGATTTTACTTCTGTGCTTTCAATTTGAAGTAATTTCTTGAAACTGCAAGAAAGTCCTGGCATAGCTGATAATTCCCTCAGCTATAACATTTATTGTGAAGATTCACTTGCTTGTCTATTGCCTCTGTTAGGGCTTCTTTTTCCTCAAGGAATCTTGAAAAAAGGAGTAAGATGATCAGTGTCTGATGTGCTGGCAGGGGACTGGTAGCAGTACGGGCATAAGGATGAAGGGGAAACAACAGTGGAAAAGACATTATAGAAAATTCTGCCGTGCAGGAGAGAAAAAAAATGAGAAGAACAAGAATACTTTTTAAGTAGGGCAATAAAATATTTCGCTTGTTCACACAGGGAGATCTTTAGAGCCAGACATTCAAATGGACTTTCATAATGAATTTGTGTTTGAATTAACTCTGAGAAATCTTTTTTCTAATTTTTTTATTCTCTTATTCTCCTGCTTTACCTTTTGCTGCACCAAATATTTGTTTTAGATGTGCATTGTGAAAATCAGTTCATTAGCATCATCCAACAGTATCTCATGTTAAATTAGGAGCTTCCTGTTTTATTAAATAATGGATCACTAAAGTCTTGTCTACTAAACAGCCTTGCATTATTAATCACAGCCAAAGAGATCAGATCACTTATCCTCCAAAATTGTTTTCAAAAGAGATTTTTTTTCATTTTTCCCAACATTTTTTGCTTTGCCTTGCTTTTCAGTTTAACAAACTTGTGTTTGGTTATAATCCATGCCTTTTGTAACAATAGATACTGCTTAACTGCTGATTCTAATAAGTATACCAAAGCATTACACTATATAATATTCACAAAAGTAATTATGCCTCTGTCTGTACTTGCTCTTACAGATTATTGACAAGAGTAAAAGAGATCCAACAGAAGAGATTGAAATCCTGCTGCGCTATGGACAGCATCCAAATATTATTACCCTAAAAGATGTAAGTAGTGTTTTAAAGACAGCCTTTAGTGTATTATAATTGTGAATCACTTTCTAATTTGAGAGATAACAAGCTGCATGTTTAGATTTATGTTCATGTTTTTCGGTATTTAAAAATAAAACAATGTCCCAATGCAATTCATTCAGTAGTATCTAATGTTTTACTGAGATGTCTCAGTGGGTTTTTTTTTTAAGATGCTTATATTGTGGTACAATGTTATTCTAAGGAGTCAGATAATTCATCCTTCATAAATCCTAGCACAAGAATAATTTAATGTTGGCTGTATTTTTAAAGAAACAAGGACGTTTTTTGATTGCTCAGTTAACTTTGAATCTGATTTTGCCTACATTAATCAAAAGCAATTTTAATGTACATTATTATATAAGGACTCACTGTTAGCACAGTATCCAAAGTAACTTTCATGGACAGTAGCAAGTATTACTCAGTAGTAGACAAAATCTTTCCCATGTCCGTGGCTGTCACTCTTTTTTACCCAGTATCTTTATCTGGCCATTGTATGAACACTATCTAGGTATTTTTTCCTTTCATTATTTCCTCTGACCATGGAAACACTTTGTTCATAAAAAGCAAGGAATAACCTAAGTTGAGAGGTTGAGGGTTTTCTTAGTGAGCTGAGCAGTATATTCTGATGATCAAACTGAAAAAGATTGTCTTTCTCTCCTTGGTTACTCATTAAAGAGGATTAAAAATTAAAAAGGCATATGCTTAATGACTTTCTTAGACTGCAGGGAAATATTCTGGTCCCCCAAACTAAACCTCAGGCAAAACAGCAAACCATTTCCAGGAAGCTGAGCTCAGCTGAAAGGAGATTGTCAGACATTTTCTAGTCTAATGACTAGAAAACAACAGCTCATAAATACCGTGGAGATGAGCACTAGACAACTCTGCATTAAGTTGGTCTACTGTAATCAGTCTTCACTTTATTGATATCATACTGTTTGGCCCTTTCTTGGACTGAGAAAATAAGGTAAATATCCAGGGGAGCCCACCAGGGAGCTTATCTTATTGCAAGCAAAATATCACAATTACAGTCCCACTTTCTGTTCTGCTTCATGTTGGACAGTAAAGCTACTTGAAAGGAGCTCTGCTGAACAGAACCTGCATCAGCATTCATGGTGCTTTTAGTGCTGCATGATGGGCTCATGTGTTACTTTAATTCATAACAGACCTTATGCTATTTAAGCGGGAAGACAAACATGAGAACGTGAGCACTTACCTGAACTTGAGCATTATGAATATTTTACATTGAGAACAGAAATCCAGGCAGCATTAAACAGCTGCAGTATATGCTGAATTATTTCACTCTGTAATTATTCTTTTTTCATCATCAGTCATCTTCCAGCAGGAACCATCTTTCATGCACAGCAACAGCAATACACAAATAGGAGACTTCCAAAAGAGCCTTAAGCCCACAGAGGGAGAAGGCCTGTAATTCTCACTCACTTCTGCTTCAGATCAGTTCCCCAAGCAGAAATTATGGAATGATGTCCAGCATAAGAAAAGAGAAACAGAATTCGTATGGAATAGAACCTTGTATAAATCTGTAAGAATTTAGCATTAAATTTTCCTTGTCCTAATACAGACCCAGGGCAGATTGCTTGCATATCTCACATTATAGTGGTATGCTATTACAGCTTTCAGAGGAGATACAGAGTATTTTGCCTTCAGGTCTCAAACTCTAGAGCACCATGTACTATTATAAAAATAAAACTCATCATTGATTTGCTCAATTTTTCATTGAGTTCCACATAAAACCTTAAATGTTTCTAATCTGAAGTGCCAAAATAAAACATTTCAGCATTTAAGTGCCTGCTTTGGAAATTATTATTCTGCAAGAAATAATTTCTTTCTTCTATTTCAAGAAGAAATGCAGTGATATTTGAATTTTGCTTAAGATGGAAGTTTTCATTCTTGTTCAGCCTTTTTATGCACTTTAATTCTGAAGGTGTTTGGATTGAAACAATGGATATCCAAGAGACCAAATTCTTTCTGCAGTGCACAGTCCTCTGGGGGTTTTCCTTCTGATTGTTATCAGTGGTCTTTTTCAGTTACACAGTATATAAACAAAAGGAGCTATATTGTGCTAAATCAGATGTCCTTCTTGTCCAATATCCTGCCTCTGACAGAGGCCCTTAGTGGATGCCTAGGAAACAGTGTAAGAAGGGAGGAAGCACACAGCTTCCAACAAAACATTACCTAGAAGCTTCCTGTGCCAGGCTATTATAAGTATTTTACCCTTTTAATGTAATAGTTACTGTTCTGTAACAGAACTTTTGTCCTGGTTTGAGTTATTTAAAGTACTGCCTGAATAATCTTTTCAGAAACATTTTAGAAACCTGAATACAAGACATCCAGTCTCCCTGTCCAAGTGCTTATTTATGATTTCAAAAAACTTCATAATATGTCTGTAAAATCTTATTTCCCTTGGCAAAAACCTTGATTTCTTTTTCCATTGTTTTATATTTTGTTCATGTGCCTACATCTGTTTCTCACTATAGTTTCTTCCACTTTTCCTGGTAGAGAAGACATACTGACTGACCTGTGGCTTGTGCCCAGAGTTAATTTTAAAAAGTAGTGTCACATTTGAGATCTTAGCATGATACTGTGCACCTAACTGTGAAGAAAATTTCATCAGTATTTATTCAAAAACAACTTAAGTTGATAATACCATTAGAGGAATTGGTGCGAGAGGAATGGTTTGTTTGGGGTGAGTTATCTGTGGGGTTTTTTTGGCAGGCAGACAGGACCAGCAGATAAAATAGTAACCAAATGCAAATTTTGCTTGAATTCTGCATTCCTGAGATATGTTTGCTCTGTTGAAATAAGCTGATCTCCTCATGTTATACCAGGTTTAGAGGAAGCATGCCTATCCAAAAAAAAATCCAATTTAGTATCTACAATTAGATAATTCTGCTTTCAAATACTGTATAATATTTAAAGTCTTAATAGAAACACATTCAGATAATCAGTCATTTATATTTCATGGGGGAAAAATTCCTGTTAAATGAGAACACAGAAACCCATAATGTCCTCATGTCCTTAACATCATAAGCTTGTAAAGCCCACAGAATTATTTAACATTCTTTTTTTTATTCGGTGTGAAAATAAATCCTTTTAGTATTGTTAGGAGAACAACAATTTTAATGCTTAGAACTTTATTAGCATGTTTTTCCCAGGTAGCTTAAGACATGGGAATTGGGATGAAAACGTTTTTATTATTATTATTTTCTGTTACTTAGCTGACATCTGCTCCTAAATTGATTTTACTACAACTTGGATAATTGTTTCTACTACTAAACACAAGTTATTTTTTATTAAACACGTTTTACTGAAGAAAACAATTGCAACATCACCGTAAAAGTAGGTTGAAATTATAAAAGGGAACAGTCTGTAAAAGGTTTCGCTAAAGCAGGAATTGTTTCTGGATTAAGTTGGAATTCTCAGGCCAGGTTGGACAGGGCTTTGAGCAACCTGGTCTAGTGAAATGTGCCTCTGCCTATGGAGGGGTGTTGGAACTAGATGGTTTTTAAGGGATCTTCCAAGCCAAACCATTCTATGGTTCTGTGAAAGTGCAACTGAAATGAAGTGCTGAAGTGTATGTACCTTAAGATATGGTTTGGTATCACTCAGTCTGTAGTGCCCCCTGGTGAGAATGTAAAGAATTCTCAAATGCTTCCCTGGACAATAAAAGCCATGCAAAAATAAAGCCATTTTCCATAACTAGAAGGGATAGAATAAGCATATTTTAATACTTTCAGACTTTTTTATAGGCTTTATGTGCAGAGTAATATATGAGTTGTAGGTTTTTATCATAGCGAATATCATATTTGTATTCGGTGTTCACAGAGGCTATTTGAGGTAAACTTAGATTTATTTTTTCCTTTTTCTTTGTCTGACTATTGGAATGATCTCTGTTCATATTTGTAATTTGGTGCAGTAATTGCTGCTTGAATTAGATCTGGTTTTGCCTTCATTAGACTCATTTCCATATTTTACTACTTAATTTTTCACCTGTCTAGTTTACTTTGGTTTATGAAACTATGTGGGGGAAACTATATGTTATTTATCCTTTTTTATCTTTAAACACTTACATGCCGGTATTTCTATGCTATTTTGGTACTGTACTGCCTTTTTGTAAAGGTTTTGTGTTCATTTCTGAAGATGAACAAATCTGGATAGTGTGTGGGTTGTGAAATACGGAGAAAACAGTTGAAGAAAACAGCTTGTGGACACACCTGCACTGTCTCTCTGCATTTCACAGGAAGAAAGCAGATAATTAATATTCTGAAGTTGAAATGTTTATGTACTTTTTGCAGGTGTATGATGATGGAAAATATGTGTATGTAGTAACAGAACTTATGAAAGGAGGAGAACTGCTGGATAAAATTCTTAGGCAAAAATTTTTCTCAGAACGAGAAGCTAGTGCCGTTCTGTTCACAATAACAAAAACGGTTGAATATCTTCACACACAAGGGGTAAGTTTTCATCTCAGACAAAATGTTTATAGCTATTGATTTTCTTCTCTTTCAGAAGCATAAACTTGTATCTTGATACATTCTTCTGTGTGGTAATTAAGTAGTTTTGGTAAACAATTACATTGCAGCAGGAGTTTGTGTTGAAATCAAAACTTTCCCTTATCGGCTCTGTCTGCATTCAGATAACTGAGATGATGCAGCTGTTTCTGTTGTTCTTCATGCAGTCTGTCAGCAGTTCTGTGGAATATACAGATAATTACTAACAGAGGATATCAGGGGAAGAAAGTCCAGGAAGAAGTGCTAGGACCTGTGTTGTTGCATAGCCATTGGACATAAAGTAATTTCAATCTCATCCTGTGATAGACCCTCACAATTTATTTTTCACCTGTCATACTTGTAATTCCTTTGACTTCTTTGTTTTGAAGAACATGGTTTATGGCTTGTAACTCCTGTGCAATAGGGTCAGGAACTTGAAGGAGACAGAAAATTAACACTTTGGGAAATTAATCTGGAGACAGAGGAAGTAGTTCAAATACAGAGAAGGACAGTGTGATAAGTGCATGGCAAGAAAGACAAGTTGTGTTGCATTTTTAAGTAAACAAGAAAAAGGCATTAGAGAAAAAGCAGAAAATAAGGGTGCAAGGAAAAAGTCTGCTATTAATACATGATGTTGTTACCCAAGGAAATATGCTTTGGAACATATAATACTTAAATTATTTTAAGTAACAAATAACAATTCAGTACACACTGTCGTGTCTAGAAGCTGTTATTTCACAAAACTTATGATCAAAGTTATCTGGTATCTCATTCTGTGATTCATCACTTCAGTCACTTGCTCATGTGTGCGTTTTTATTTGAGCCTGCTTGCACTGACTGTAGTCCTTGGCCAATAGCACCCATGGGAACTATGAACAAACCTTGATACCTTCTGTATGGAAATACAGATAATAGAATAACAAATCATAACTTGGTTCATTCTTGCCACATGTGGCCGAAAGATGCCCAGTGTCCTTGCATCAAGTAAGGGATTTTAGGGGTTTTTGCTTCTTTACTGTAGATGTCAGTAAATATTGGCATGTTAAGTTGTGTTAGACCACTTTGGAACGTTTGCTTTTGGAAATTTTCAAGTCATATATTAAGTAGACGTCCACAGGAACGCTGGCCATATATGTAAATAGTGTGCACTTCAGTAGTCTAATTCTTTTCTGGAAGAGTCCCTCGTGTCTTCAGTGGATTTTCCTATTGTAGCTCCTTTGGACACTGGAGGAGCTTATTTGAATATGGTATTAGGTAATATCTGGTTTGACAGTCTCTAAATCTGTGTGCAGTCTCCACAACCCTTCCCCAGAAGAGTTTCCTCATGGACATTCATGAGATACTTTTGAGCTGGAAAAGTAGCTAAGCAAGGAATGAAATCCTCAGTGTAAGCAGTGCTTCCAACGCTCACCCAAAGCATTCTAAAAGTATTAGGGCCAACATATGGCAATTAAGGACTGGCACAAGAGACATCATAAAACAGATAAACAAGAAGTGCCATGTCATCTTGGAGCAGCAGACTTGTGCATGGTGGTAGGTAATTGATACTACTAGTCAAAAGCACAATGCTATGAAATAAAGAAATGAAAGTTCAGGCATGTTATTTTTCTCTCCTCTGTTGCTCTAAAACGAAATGTTATTTCTATACAAAATACCAATATAACCTAAACAATCTGGCGATTTTTTTAAAAAGCATTATATTTTTAAATATTTTCAAAATTTACCTTTGGGGAAACTGCTTAACATAGGAAGCAGTTATTCTTTTACACAAACATTTTGATTGCTTGGGACGTAGTGATTTAATTTGAACTAGACTGTTAGACTTACTCTTCCTCCTACTTGAAAATTGCTTCCCCTTCTTCCAAAAAAAGCATACAACTCAAGCAGACTGGTTCTAGAAACTGCCAAATCCCCAGCTCTGTGCTGTTTCCATTGCTCAATTCTTCCTTTCTACCCCTTTTAGAATCTCTTTCAAAAAAACCCTCAAAACATCAACAAGAATAAAACTGGGGTTTTTTATTTGCCTCTTGGAGTAGTAAAGGTTGTTTCACTCATTATTAGGGAAAAAAAGGTAAAAAACAAGGGCAATCAGGAACTGGTTCTCTCATATGCTGACATCTAGAGCCAGAATGTTCCCCTTAACACCTTCCAAGTCAAATTCTTTAATATCATTTGTATATTTCAGCTTACAAGGTGCTTATTTCCATAATTTTAAGTACTTGGTTTGTTAAATCTGAGAATTGCAAAAGATTTGCATGCTGAAAAAGTCTCTATTAAATTGACTTACTGTGCTAAATGGCTTTGCAATGTGCACAACCCTCTGCACTCTCACTCATTGGTCTCACATTGCTTTCCTGAAACCCTGCTAGGTTTGGATGAGTGTGTTGAGCTTCTGATTTCTGGACATCACTTAGTGCAGAATTCTGGGGGTGTCTTCTTGTTCTAATGTGATTGTTTTTTTGAAATATTTCAAAATCTTTTCCATTCAAATTTAACCATGGAAAGCTGTGTTTAATATTAATAAAACACGTAGGACAACAAGGAAGACAAAGGCCCTCATGCTCTATTTAAATATTTAAAGGAGGACACTCAGATCCACTCTGCTGTCTTAGAGTGATATATACCCTCTTCTTTACAGACAGCAAAGTCTCTGGAGGCTGTAGGCTAACTTGTCTTGTGAAGAAACTATAGCAGGTCATCTGATTTCAAAGACTGTCCTTGTGCATTCCAGGTTTTAAGGCTTGTTATAACATAGCTTCAAATAAGATCAGATTCATTCTGCCAGAACTTTGGCAGCTTCTCCAGTTTTGTCAAGCATTTTACATCTCAAGCCCCTGCTAAAGCAGCCACTTGAGAACCAGTACAGGCTTTTTTTGATATTTTGATAATACCTCTTTGATACTTCATTGGTTTTTTTTATTATTAAAATTCCTTCTTAATCAGGCTTTAAGCGTTTTTCTGAGATTAATTCAGACTGTCTGAATGAAGAGAATGGAATACAGAGTTACTCCAACAGTAGCTAGTCTGTGGTTACATAGCAAGGTGGTGCATTAGCAGCTACAGGCGCCCCTGACTCCAAAAGATATTAGTAGCCAAAGGTTCTGATTTAAAGAGCCTGGTAGTTATGCATGTTAAAAAGGAAATACATGATTCAGCCTTTAGAAGAGACATCTGGAACTGTCTGTAAAAATAAACTGGGGGGCCATGGGATATTTGGAGGGGGTTTTATAGTTAGAGTTTCCAAGTTAGAATTGTAGTGCTCCAGCCACCACTGAGCATCAGAACGCTGCAGCTGATGGTAGAAGCTGGAACTCTGGAAACTGAGCATGCTGGTGGGAGACTTAAAATTAAGTAGCAGAATTACTAATTATGATAAAAAGCTTTTCATGTGTTTAGTTTGTTGTATTTAGTGGTTTACTTTATTTTTTTAGGTTGTTCACAGAGACCTGAAGCCTAGCAATATTCTTTATGTTGATGAATCTGGTAATCCAGAATCAATTCGGATTTGTGACTTTGGCTTTGCAAAACAACTGCGAGCAGAAAATGGTCTTCTGATGACTCCATGTTACACAGCAAATTTTGTTGCACCAGAGGTAACACCCAGGATAGTTTATATGCCTTGATTTATTTTACTGGAATTTTTTTGCTAGCTAGATTTTTTTCATTCTTGTGTAACAAGTAGAATAGCTTTGTAAACAGTAAAAATTTGAAATTTTACTATTTTTATAGCATAATCAAAGCATTTCTAAGCATTTTTTTCACAAAAAACATTTTTCTCCCTCAGGTTTTAAAGAGGCAAGGTTATGATGCTGCATGTGACATATGGAGCCTTGGTGTCCTACTTTACACCATGCTCACTGGGTAAGGGTAATTATAGTTTGCTTCACTGTATAATACCAAACCAATACAAACAAAAACAATAATGAATGTAGGCCCACTGTTGCAGATGTTTCTATCAAAGCACTGATTAATCTCAATTTTGGGGTTGAGAATATGCTTTGCCTTTAGTAGAATCCATGTTTGCAGGGACTGATGTGAAAAATTCTTTGCTTCTAATGTCTCCTCTATTTTAGATGTTTAATTTCTGCTTTTAGGTAATTTTGCACTAAGAATTTATTGTTTCATGTGAAAATTAGAAGATTAAGCACCATATATGTTGAAGAAAATAAGTATTACAAATTCAATTGCAATTAATTAAAGCATGTTTGTGTGCAGAATTCAGCAACTGAGTGTTTGAAGTGGTGCAGTTAGAGTATAAGAAATGCAGTAGAAAGGCATTTGTATATGCAATAGGAATGAATTGTATAAAAGATGATTAAGAAGTTCAACTGTTGTACCATAAGTTTGAAAGAAAATCTATTTAGCAGATGCAATAGCAACTATTTTTTTATTGCTGGGTTATTCAGATTGCCGCTTTGGTTAAGAAATAACATCATCAAAAAGATTTTCATATTTTAAAATAAATGACAAACATATTTGTTTTTAATTATATCTCTTTTTTGGTTGGGGACATTCTGATAGCAGAGGCAAGAGTATGTATAATGAAGCAAGGAAAACTGGTGCACCTTTCTTCCTCTGGTATTAAACTAGCATTTATTCTTTCTCAGACACTTAGATTTACAACAGATTGGATTGGTTCAGTAATTCACTAGAGTATAAAAAGTTAAGGAACACTTTCTGTAATTCAGGAACCACCAGTATTTAAACTGCTTCAGAAAAAATCTTTTTTTCAGACCAGATACAAAGGGAATGCATGCAATAAGAACAGATCTCTAGTCAGCGCCATGTATTTTCGCATGTTAAGAATAAATTCTTTTCACAACTGTTTGACTATCTGTTGCCTGTAATTATGTTGAACTTGCAATCAGATTTATAATACTTACTGAGGCCCAGGTTTTGGAAGTTACTAACATTGAATTTGTTTGGGTAAATAGCTACACTCCTTTTGCAAATGGCCCTGATGACACCCCAGAGGAGATTTTGGCCCGAATAGGAAGTGGAGAGTTCTCTCTCAGCGGTGGTTATTGGAACACTGTTTCAGACACAGCTAAGGCAAGTGTACTTGCTTTGTCCCTTGGGAGATCAGGGATGGATTGCAATGCAACATGTTGAGTATAATGTATATGTTATATCATATATGATTGGGTATGTTCCACCCATTGTTATATTAAAATACTGATCTAATCCCTTATGTGCCTAGAATTTTGTTTCCTGTTTTTGCTCCTTTCATGTTTCAGCAGTCACTGGCACGTAGGAGAAAAAAACAGGTGTGCCTTACACTGTAGTAGTTAATGGCTGTCCTTAGAAATATAATGTGTTTTATCAGTATTCACACACACAATTATCCATGGTGAGAAGTGCTGTGATAAAACTTAATGTGTAAGCGTGACATTCAAAAATCATGCAGATAGTCTCAGTCATGATAATGAAAACCAATGACGTATTACACTTCTTTTACTGCATTTGTACAAAATAGAACTTTTATACAACATTTTTGAGAAGGCTGTTTTTGACAGCAAATAGATTATGAACTTCACTGTGCAAAATCCTTTTTGCCCCTTCTATATGGATGCTTAAAATGCTAAAATTTTCGTTGTTTAGTTGGATACCTTCCTTTTGTGTTACCAAATGTCTATTAAGTCACATAATTAAAAAATATATTGTTAGCATTGCTGGGTGGTTTTTCATTTGTTTTAAACTGACATTATGAACATATTTTTATACCTCTAGAATCTTCTTTTATAGTTTTGAACAACTAATCTGTTTTAAAGCTGAAGTTCTACTGTTATTTCCATTGACCCTTCATTGACAGGACCTTGTTTCAAAAATGCTTCATGTTGACCCTCATCAAAGACTGACTGCAGCCCAAGTTCTTAGTCACCCCTGGATAGTTCACTGTGACCAGTTGCCTCAATACCAGCTGAACAGGCAGGATGCTCCCCATTTAGTGAAGGTAAGTAGATATTTGTTCAGCTTGCTGTTTAGCCAAAATTAGTGTAAACAAAAGGGGGTTTTGTTTTTAAAGGTAGAGGGTAGCATGTGTCTCCTCTAAATACTGTGTAAAAGTTGTTATGACTGGATGTTGCACTAAGCCATAAAATGAACTTGTAATATATAATAGGATTTAATGAGAAACCACTTACAGGAAATAAATCCAATACATTTGAAAAAGACTTTCATTTTCTCATGTTTGAAATCTGTTGGACTTACACTGCAAGGCTTAACTGCTTTCAGAAACCAACATAAATCATTCTCATAGTAAAAAATGTCAGGTGACTATAGGGAAGCTGTAAAATTGTTTGCTAACTTTAGTTTCAGTGGAGGGTACTTGTCAGTAACTGAAGGAAGACAGAATACTTTGTGATCACAGTAAAAGCTGAAGAGAAGTCAAAAGGGCAGTGTTAATTACTAGGGTGTCACACTTCTGCACTCTGTCTGAAACAAGATCTGGTTTTAACCCTGAAACTTTTTCACTTTGAACAAGTAGAGGAAAATCAGAAATAATTGGATTCTACTTCTCTCTATTCAACCTTGTTTTCAGTCCTACTTTCAAGAATCTCTCGTGCAACATAAAAGAGATCTGAAGAATATAATTAACACTCTCTCTGAGTCAGCTATTAGAAATTTCTAGCATCTAAAAACACAAGTGAAAAGCGGGAGAGTTCTGATCACAGCTTGCTAAACTTTTTCAAAATAAATTTCATGTGCTGAATAATATGGGTGATTTTTAAATATTTTGTTGGAAACTGAAATGGTTGTATGAGTGATAAGCAGAGACAGTCTACCAATGGGAATTTCATTCCCCAACTCTCTCTCACAACATAGTGAGAGAACTTAAGTTGGCAACCTAGCTTATACCTTCTGAGTTCGGCTCTTTAAGCCAAGTAAAACTTGGCTTTATTACCCTGAAAAACACTCATTCCTAGCACTGCTAGGACTTGAGTAATGCAGTAGTATGTTTCTGGTTTGTAGATTAAAATAGACTGAAAGTTTAAACTTTCTCAGTGTCTCTGGCATTTAGCACTGCTGTAGCGTGTGCATCAGTCACAACGTACTCTTACTGTTCTTCTCCCCTCTGCCCCACAGGGTGCAATGGCAGCAACTTACTCTGCTTTGAATCGTAATCAGTCACCAGTTTTGGAGCCAGTTGGCCGTTCTACTCTTGCTCAGAGGAGAGGTATAAAAAAAATTACCTCAACAGCCCTGTGAAATGACCTCAACCAGACACTTGGTACCATGGCATAAGATGATAGCACAAATCATGGCGACAGGTAGCACATATCTGACGGATACCTGCAAGCACACTCTGTCCCAGCTGGTACCTATAATGCTGCTGCTCCTGCTGCTGCTACTGCTTTCATCTACTCTCGCTTTAAACTGTTGATGGCAAGTTACTGATCTTACTGGAGCTGCAAATGGAGTGACAAGTGGAAACAATGAAAATGATCATGTTCGCGACTGAATAAACCAGAAGAATTACAAATGCCACCTCTGTCAAAAATACACTGAATAAAGCACTCTGCACCACATAGCATTATTTTTATAAGGAATATTTTTTTTGTCCCCTAAAATATTCTTTGTTACAGGTCGAGATGGACAGTTTATGTTAAGCACTTAGCTTAAACAATCTGTTTATATTAGCACTATATACTTTGTGCCATCCAGCATTTTGTATGTTTTTGTAAACAGGTCACAAGCAGTACATTTCTGTGCTGTTTTCTTTAATGTATACATGCCTTGTTTTACGTAGATATTATTAATCATTATGACAATTAAGTCTGATTAAACAGTTCACCTGGATTAATCAGTATTGTTGGACAGCTCTAAAAGAAGCCTGACTGTTAAACAGCTATTGAATGTAATACTATGGATAAGTAGTTTTCCTTGCATATGTCTTTTCTACATTTCTGTGTTTTTGATGCCACATGTCATATTATGAAATTTAAACAGTGAATGTCACACCATACTATAGACACACTATAGGTAATAATAACCCAGAGAAAAGATAACTTGTTCCATATCTCACTGTCTTTGTTACCACTCCCCTCCCTTTTAGTCTCTCCCATCTAATCTCTGGACTCAGGAATTATTGCTAAATACTTTCTGATAGAGGACATTTCTATATGGTTTATTCTTATAATCCATTGTTAATATTTTATCCGTATTCTATGACTTTTGTTTAAGCTGCAAAGGATTTGTTCAGTGAATGAATGTTGGCATTATAGAAGAAAGGCAACATTTGAAGATAAAGCGAAACATATTGGTTGCTAATTAGCAGAAGCCTGCAAAAAGTAGGTTTTAACTGCATTCATTGCAGTTGCAAAACTGATGGATCTCATGTTCTGTCAGTTATTTTTGATAATTTTAATTGACTTCAAAACCAAAATGAGAGGCAAGTCATAAAGATCTCTTGGGTTAGAAAATGGTCATTCTAATTTACCATGAAAATAGTGTTGTCCCAGTCAGGCAAGATGAAGCCATTCAGAGGGAACGTTCTCATTTTTCCGCAGAGGGAAGCGAGTTTATAATCAGGGTGGAAGACTCACTTTAAATACTGATATAAACTTTTAATACTCTTGGCCTCTTGGTGTCTAAAGTAATTGAAGGCCCATCTTGATGGCTGGTCTTGAAAAGATGAAATTGCTCAAATGAGAAGGGGCACTGGAATGTGTTTGAATACAGTGAGTGTTCCATTCCACCAAAATTATAGGCTATTTATAGTCCTTCCATATATGAAAATGACTGGTGGGAATCCCAGCTTTAATAAAATATGGATCTGGGTGGATGGCTGTTGGTGAACAATACAATTTTAAAACTAAAGGATGCAATTTTGTGTCTTGCATAAGAAGGTATTTTCTTGGATTAGTGGTATTAAATTTCTTTTATGGTGATTAATTGGCTTATTTCCCTGAAATCATCAGCAGTTTTTTGAAAGGAAGAATCATCTTTATGGCGCCACAGATTTGCTCTGAATGGGAGTGTTTCTTCTGCCAGAATTTCTTAGTTCCTAGGGGAAGCTTCCTTTGCTAGACTTGCTAAGGATCCCACTTTTATTGCCCTTAAAAATCTGCTAAATATTTAATCCATTATATAATTGTGAAGAAGTTGGTTTTATAAACAAGGATTCTTAAATTAGCATAGCTCTCAGAAATTTGAAAACACAGCTCTTCCCAAGCAATTTGTATTTTTCCCTTACTTGGTGCTCTAGCATTGAAGTTCCCTTTAGCTGTGCAGACGCATCTACCCTTCCTTCAAGAAACATCTTTAAACAGAGGCAGAAAAAGGCCATTTTAATTTTTTTTTTTTTACAGTGTCAGCAGTTCCAGAGGAATTTAGTAAAACCTTACCTCTCAGAAAAATGTATTTTTCAGTTCTGTGAGCAATTTTAAGTCAGGCTTCTCAAAATCTAGAAACTGTACATTCTGGTGGGTTTTAAAGTGTTAATGAGAAGATTGTCATATCTAGTCAACAAAATTATTTAAATACTGTTGAAATAAAAGGATAGCAGTACTTGCCAGTGTGTCAGTAATAACATTTCACTTCAGGAAGGAGTTCCTACTCTGTTCAGTGTGTGTATATAGGTACCTGGCAAAGAACAGACCAAAAAGAAGTGTTAAGCTGCCTCACTAGTGGCAATATCTACATTAAAATAATATTGAAGTATTTTCAGTAGTTTTATTGTAGCCATATTTTGTGGTCCTCAAGCTCACTGATCATTACCCAAATGGTGAAGCAAAGTTAACTCCTACATCTTACGTATCTACATTATCAAGTGAGCTGTTAATTTAGTCTAGACTTTACAGATGTTTCTTTTAAGTCATGTATATCAGCAGAGGATGAACATGTTAAATTGTAGCAAAACAGGGCAGTTTAGCACACCCTAAGTTGAATGTGTTGAAGTCTAGATCCACTATATTTTAAAGTTACTTTCTAAACCAAGGTATAAAGGGCCTGCCTATGCAGGGAGGTGTATTTTACAGGCTAGGTGCGATTTATGTACCTTACTTCCTGCTTTGGATCCATGTTCACAACTTTCATTTTAAAATGTTTTAATAGCTGCAGTTGTTGTAACTTATAAAGAAATCCACATAATGCTTCTTTGAGTCTGAGCACCTTTCTGTTAGAATGTGAGTATATGACACACCATGTACATTCGTTGCTGGACTGCTGCTTGGTCTGCAAAGCATAGCAAGTGACTCAGAGAGTCATAGAGCATAAAAAAAGGGGAATGCAGATACAGGAGAATTTTCTGTATGTTGACCATGGTTTGTTTTTAGTATTTTTAGTGTGGAATTACCATTTACTGTGCTGGAGAGCAGGAGGGAACATAGGGAAGAGTGTAGTTGCAATACCCATTTAATGCCATCTATATCCAGTAAGGGCAAAGTTCTGTGTTCATAATCACTATAACATTGAATGAAACTTAAAACGAGTTTTTCAAGAAAATATTTAAAACTTTTCTAAAGAGACAAGGCCATAAGAAAATAGATTTACTTGTCTGGGATTTTTTTGTGTGTGTGTTTTGCTTTTGTAAATGTGGTGTACCAACTAAAGCTGTGCTTTTTTATTATTGGAAGGAGAGAATTCAAAGTGTGCTGGCCCTTATTAAGCAGCAATGGTTAATAGATGAATTTTCACTTATGAAAATGATGTAAATGATTAGCTTTATCTTGATACTCTTGACCTAATCAAAGGGAAGGTGTACTTATGAGGGATGTAATTATTTTGCAACCTAGTGGGGGGGGGAAGTCTACTTAAACAATTTTTAAAAAATTACAAAATCACAGATAAAATATTTTTCTACGATTCTATACAATCATACTTTATACTAGTTTTCTCAGCATGGCATGGGAGTGAGTCTAGGGTACTGTTCCAGGAAATCAGTGGCATTGTACCTTGTTCTAGACCATTACAAGAGCATCTGTTAGATGCTTGGCACTGCTGTCATAGAACTGAAATGCTAGTTTAAAAAAATAATTAATTGTACTGAATACTTTAAATGATTGTTTTATTCAGAGTCTGATTTAAGAGATGTTCCAATCATACTATTAATGTGTAATAAAAACTGTTCCAGATGTAGCTATGAACAGTTTTGGAAAGTTATCATTGCTTGTTTTCCTGTCTAATGGCAGGTTTTGTAGTCTTCAGAAGAAGTTGAAATTTCTACTATGAATAAACTTTCAAACATCTTAAAGGGCTGTTTTGTGTAATCACTTGTTCTGACCAGTTACTTGTCATTACTTGTTCATCACTAACTCTGAACTACCTTCACAGCACAGAGTGTGCTTTGCCAACCAGAAAGGGTTTGTAAAAAGCAAGTGTCAGTTACAGTGTCCGGACCTTGCAGCATGTTGAGAAAGGTAAACATGAAGACAAAGGAGAAACACATTCGGCCGGTGCTTATAGACCTGATACAAGGTACAAGAGGAGTGCGGTGCCAGGATATTGTACTTTAATACCCTGTGTGGGTTCCAGTTGACTCTGCCACTTAACAGGAGGCTGCTAAATAGCACTTGCAATGCCTGCATTGCTCTGGACACTGAAAATATGGGCATGTTGGATAATTAATGCACTTCGTAAACATTTGAAACAAGATTATGTGCAGAAGCACTCCATAAACAACAGGCCCATGTTTTAGCAGCTCATACAACTTGGAAGCTTACAGCTGTGATTCTTTTTAACCTTGCAACCTGGAAAAGATGGAAGGTTTTCAAAGGGTGTGTAGTCTGCAAATAATTGCAGTAAGTGTGATAGAGGATTTGTGAGAAATGTAACCAGAGGTCTTGCTAAGTGTACCAAAAGAAAGGCATCAGAAGACATGGGGACGTTTGGTAATGAACACGGGGCAAGGGCAGTGTGATTTCCTCAGTGAAATTCACATCTGGGATCAGGGATGTACATTGCTGTGGCCCTCTGCTCACACAAGGCTTTATCCTGCCTATCTAAAAACGTTTTAAGATTTATTTACAAGTAAACTGGATAATTTGTAAGCCTCCAGAAGCTCTGCAAAGGCAGAAAGGGGGACCAATATACCACAGCTCCTGCTGTCAGCCTTCCTCACTTTCATACCCTCTGATTTACAGAATCGTTGAATAGTTCGGGTTGGAATGGAGCTTGAAAATCATCTAGTTCCGATCCCCCTGCCCTGGGCAGGGACACCTTCCCCTAGACCAGCTTGCTTAGAGCCTCATCCAACCTTGCCTTGAACATCTCTGGGGATGGGGCTTCCACATCTGTGGGCAACCTGCGCCAATGCCTCACCAGCCTCACAGTAAAGAATTTCTTCGTAATATCTCATCTAAACCAACTTTCAGTTTGAACCTATTGGCCCTTGTCCTGTCCCTCCGTGCTCCTGTAAATAGTTTTGCCCTATCTTTCCTGTAAGTTCCCTACAAGTACCGGGAAAAGTTACCACTAACACCCCCGGAGCACTGTGCGGTGTCCCGGCGCTGGCTGGGTGCTCGAACTCCACCACACAACCCCTGGCAGTGCCCAGGCGGGGCCGTTCCCGACGCCGTTCCCGGGGCTGGGCCGGGGAGCGGGCCCGGGCCGTGTCCTGCGCCGCCGGGCCCGGGCGGGCGGCGCTGGCGGCGCCGGAGTCCTCC
>VZRR01011200.1:2078165-2107752 GCA_013398015.1 Oreocharis arfaki | reverse complement strand
GCAGCCCCTCCGCGGCGGAGCGTTCGGCGCCATGCCGAAGAATAAAGGTGAGGCGCCTTTCCGTTCGCCGGGCCCGCGGCGGCGAGGCAGGGGCCCGGGAGCGGTCGCGCAGGGCAGGCCTGGGGGCCCCTCACGTGGGCGCCGCCGGAGCCTGGAGCCCGTAGCCCGTGGGCGGAGGGGCCCTCCCGCCACCCCGGCGGGTCCCCGGGCCGGTTCCCCCTGCCGGGCGTGGGTCGGAGGCCGCTGAGGCCCGGCCGGGAGCGGGAGGCCCTGTCCGGGGCTCGCTTGTCAGGAGCGGCCCTGCCCAGGAGGAGGCCGGGCCCCTCCGTGTCCTCGCTGGGCAGTGCTGCTGCTGCTTCCCTTCTTTCTTACCCGGGAAAGGAAACGCAGAAACCATGAGGGGAAGGGAGCAGCAGATTTTAGCAGCGGGGGAGGTATGAGCTGCTCTTACTCTCTTCGTGAAGAGCATCTTATCCTGTTGCCACGTGTGTGCCTTTTAAAAAGGGCAGCTTCACTTGGAGCGTAAGCTTCCCCTTGAATATTTGAGGGATTTCAGCACCACAGTAACTGAAGTTATTCATCTGCTCTTGATGATTACGTGCATCAGGCTATCCCACCATTATTTATGAGGTATTTGGTACCAGGGGTCACAGAAACTGAAAATGGCCATCTTGTGAAAATCCTTTTTCAAGGCTGCTGTCACTCCAAACCAACCAGGACATCTTAAACAGTGGAGACTCTAATGTGTAATTACTTTGTTACTACTCAGCTAAACATTTAGACTTAAAAGTAAGCAAAAAAATATGTAGATCTGGGTAGGATACTTAAAATAGCTATATAGAGTACAAGCGTAAAAATCTCCGTAAGTCTTGATTTTTTTCGCTCACTGTATCTAGAGACAGTAACACGTGCTTTTTACTTCTCCCACTTTTAATTCAGGCAAAGGAGGTAAAAACAGGCGACGAGGTAAGAATGAGAATGAATCAGAGAAAAGAGAACTGGTGTTCAAAGAAGATGGGCAAGGTGAGTTTTTAACTATAGTATGGCAATGTCATTGTTTTCAGTCACATACTGTAAGTGGCAGAATAGGGAGAGGTATTCTTATTGGGGTTGTATTTGAATTCCAAGTGACATATTGAGTGTAAGAGAAAGACAGTAGGAAAAGGGAAATTTTTAGTAGCTTCACCACTTAAGAATGAAGTTTTCCTCTCCTTGACCTTACTGCAATGTTCTGTGTGAAACAACACTTAAACATTCCCTAGAAACAGCTTCATGTGAGGGTCTGTGAGCAGCTGGCTTAGCTGATGTGGTTCAGTCTTGCCAGTAATTGTCCCTGAGATGCACAGTCCCCCTTTATGTTTTATACTGACTCTAACTTTTCCTGGATCCTTCACTGAGCTCCCCTAAATCACTGACTTGTCAGAGCAGCTCTAAATCACTGACTTGTCAGAGCAGCTCATCTTGCTGTTCTGTCCCCTGATGGTTTGGTTCAGTTGGCTCCTGGGCTGGAGGTCTTACAGTTATTAAAACAGGAGCAGTAGGTGGGATGTTTTCAGGGGAAGTAAGGCACAAGAGAGTTCATACAGGGGATGATGACTGGGATTCCCATCTGCCCTGCCTTTGGTGCAGTGAGCTCACCTCCCTTTCAGCTCACCCTGTCTTGTGTGTCACACTCTGATGGTTGCTCACATAATGCAACTGCTTTCCTAGTAACCAATTAATCAGTTGGTTTGTTAGAAATATGGGAAAGATACTGATTTAAATCCCTGTAGAAGAAGTGCCACTGAACTAATTTCTGGTATTCTGTGTTGGTTGTAAGCAGAAAATAAGTTTATTTTTATGCGCATCTGAAACTTCAGATCCTTTACATCTCCCAGGCAAAATCTGCTTAATGAAACATTATTCTCAGTTATGAACAGTCTCGTGGTTCATTGGACTATCTAACTTACGTGAAGTTCTTCAGTATGTGATTTCTGCAGCTTGGTGAGGGAGAAGATTAAATACAAGGTGAAGAGATTGAGTAGGTGTTGGGAGAGGTGCTTCATGGACTTCAGCTGAAGTCTGCTGGTTGCCTTTCAGACAGTGTCTGATAACACCAGGTTATGTCCTTTCAAGGACAATGAAGTGATTTCCACAGAGCCTCTGCAGGAGGGATTCACAGTCTCAGTGGGTGGTTATACAGGACATGCAGCTTTCTCCTCCCTCAGTGACAGCATTGAGATGTTGTCCTTTAGGACAGGTGCTGTGATGCTGTCATAAACTTTCAGACTCTGAGTGTGACTCAGTAGCTCTGAGATTTTCTGTAGTAGGCATTTCAGAGGGAACAAAAGGGTGGATACAACCAAGAAGGAGCTGTATTTGAAAATGTTAACATCAACAGTGATACAAAACTGTGATACATTCTGCAGCCTGTGTGGGTGCTCGAAGCTCCTCTCAGCGTTCCTGTTTGATAAAATGTTACAGCAAATTTGGGTTACCCTGGAAAAGTTATTGGTTGTGTCTTGAAGCTGCATTTGTTCAAAAGTTTTGCTCCAAGGCACTTTGGGACCTGGCTTAGTGGTGGACTTAACTGTGCTGGGTTAACGGTTGGACTGGTTGAGCCTAAAGATCTTTTCCAACCTAAATGATTCTGTGTTCTGTGTGTTACCATCTCTTTCAGAATATGCCCAGGTGATCAAGATGTTAGGCAATGGAAGACTGGAGGCATTATGTTTTGATGGTGTGAAGAGGTTATGTCATATTAGAGGGAAGCTAAGAAAAAAGGTAATTTTGAAGCATTGCAATAGGAAACAGTGACATTATGAATGATACATAGTTGTAGAAATTTACATACATAGCTTGTTACAAATATGAGTATTTCTACTGCACTTAGTATCTTAAGTTCTTTTTTTGATAGTAAACTAGTCTGTCCTTCTGTTTCATTGCTGGTACAAAAATAGGCAGTCTGGCTTTTGGGTGAAGCTCACAGTTGAAGGGCTGCCTTTCAATGTGTATATTTCAGGGGAAGGTTTTTTGGCTGCTTATGAAATACTAGCTTTTCACATTCTGGAAAATTATATGTATGTAAAACAATAAAAATCTGCCTAATTGCAGATGGGGAACTTGGTGACTATTTAGAAAATACACCTCCAATTCCATCATTTCATTGTCCACTTCATCAGTTCCCAAAATATTTCTGTTGAAAGCTAATCTGCAAAAATGTGTACCTTCAGGGATGTCAGGTGTATGTGTCTGCATTCTTAACTTTGCCATCTTCTGATGGTGTCCACTCTGGGCCTTGTCTGGTGTCACATCTTCCTGTCCTCTGCTGGTGTATGATAAAGAGGAGGTCCCTCAGACAGTCTGTTGCCAATGAAAATAGACATTCACTGTCTTCATTCTGAATTGTTCCATTTTTTGGAGAGCAGTGAATGCACGTGTCGTGGGATCAGCATAACCAGTGCTATAGCTGCCTGCAAGAAACTGTTGAAGGTAGTGGAGAATGTGCATAAATGAGCACTAAGTGCTGCAGAATTAATTTCTTGCTACAAAAAGCACCACTTATCTATTCCTTGTGTCTAAAAGAAAGGAAATTCCAACTGAAATGGGTTCAATCTCCAAAAAAAACAAGCAATGTGGGATAGAACCAGTCTGTGCATTTAAAAGCATATCCTGTTTTGCAGATTTCTGGTTAAAATTTCTAGAAACTACTGTGTTCATTTTCTTGTGCTCTTCACTGTTCTTGTGCATCACCCCCTTCATCAGGTATTTCTTTAATTTTTGCCCTTGAGGAGCTCAGTGCACAGAGTTCACAAGTGGTGCCTTGGTGCATTATTTCTGTTTTCTCAGAAGTTAAGGCTTAATAAGCACCCTGTTGGCTAAAAGCTCTTCAACAAAGTTTGGTTTATTCTGTAATAGCTCCGTAACATGTGAAAATAATGTAACTATGAGTATTTATGACCTTGGATTTGCTGTTAAAATATTAAATTGGCTATTTCCAGCTTACTGGTTAGAAAATGAAGGTAGTGGCTGTTGTAAAATGTTTCATTTTCAAATGTCTCTCCATAAATCTAAATGTGCTGTTTTGTTCTTGGGTTATACAACAGAAGTTGAATTTCTGTAACATCTGTTTTCTCCTTCAGGTCTGGATAAATACATCTGATATTATATTGATTGGCTTAAGAGACTACCAGGTAAAAATTCAGTATAATATGCCACTATAAGGAGATCATACAAGTAGCTTTATTTACTGTTAGATTGCAGCAGGTATTGTGAGGAAATTCCTGTCTAACTTTGCATTTATATTTAGTTATGCTAAATCATGATTTTTAGTTTCCTTGTATTACAGGAAGATTATAATGAGTAGACAAATTCTGGTTCAACTTGTTTTTCTGAATTGCACCATGAGACTCTGTGAGTGAAGGTGCTTATTGTCATCGAGCTTGACCTTTTTTTTCCAGTTGTAGCTGTTTGGTGCTTGGATCCTATGGTATGAAGGGAGATTGAGTCAAGTACCAAACATTTTGTTGTTATAATTAGAATTTTTGGTAGTCAGAATTTTGAATCCCTGATGTTTAGGCTTTAAACTTAAGGGGTGAATTAATCAGTTATTAGTTTATACTTAAATTTCCGAAAACAGAGTAGTGTAACTTTATGTAATATAAATGGTAATGGGAAACAGTTGTCAAGTTTTCATTGAGTGAATGCCTTACATTAGTGTTAGTGTTGTGTCATCATTTGTTGAAGATAGATTCTGCTTCTGAAATGTGCATTAGGGTTGTAAAACATTTAAGATACTGCCATTTACTGTATATATTAAAGTACTTAAAACTAGGAATTTTTTGGCTTTGACATTTCCTGATTGACCACCAAACACCTCACTATGTGTATTGTGTGAAGAAAGCTTTATTTCAAAGGCATTAAACTGAACTTGTCAAGTTGTTGAATTCTCAACGTTTCTCATTTGTCTCAAATTGTCTTTGTCTTGTTGCCCGGGGAAGTTGTGGATGCCCCATCACTGGCAATGTTCAACGCCAGATTGTGTGGGGCCTTGAGCACCCTGGTCTATTAGAAGGTGTCCCTGCTCATGGCAGGGGGTTTGGAAGTAGATGGTCTTTAAGGTCCCTTCCAATCCAAACTATTCTATGGATCTGTAATTACTTGTAATTGGAGATAATGATCTCCAATTAATTACTTGTATTGGAGATAATAAAATTTATCACCCAGAAGAAATGAAAATATTCCAATGTGTTTATTTCACATTTAAAGGAACTGGAGGGGAAGGAAGAACAAGATGTTCTTCTATAAATAATGTAGGTGTTAATCCCCTGTAAATAATATAGTTGTAAATGAGACAGTCTGCTGAGCTTAATAGTTTCATTTTTCCTTCAGAGATGACTAATATGTTCTAATAAATTCTTATTTAGGATAACAAGGCTGATGTTATTCTAAAATACAATGCAGATGAAGCCAGAAGCCTGAAAGCATATGGGGAGCTTCCAGAACATGGTAAGAATCTTTTCACTTCAAATTGGAAGTTCATGTTGGACAAGAATACTCAGTCTGTTTTGGCATGATGTGAGTGCACTCCTTACCTTCTCTAAATTTCTTCATAGCTAAAATCAATGAAACAGACACATTTGGTCCTGGAGATGATGATGAAATCCAGTTTGATGATATTGGAGATGATGATGAAGATATTGATGATGTAAGTAGTAAATGGGTATTTTTATCATATGCTTGAAGCTGTCATCTTTGGCAATAAGCTGCTGTTGTTAGTTCTACAGCAAGGAACACGTGGGTGTTCAGGATAGCTTTGCAGGGACTGCCTCAGGAAGTGGTGTGGTGCATGCATGTGCCAGCTCCCTGTCCTCTCTCCTGTCCTGCAGTCACTCCCGAGGTGACCTCTAAGCACAGGGTACACTTGGTGTCATGCTGCTAAAACACACGTGGAGAGCAGTCTGAGGGTGCCTAAGAGAAAATCAGTTGTTTGACCCCTCCAATTTTCCTGTAGGGTTAACAGCCTCACTGTCTAATCAGAACTGCAGAAATAATTGAGAGATTTGGTTTTTTAGAAACAAAGGCTTTAAGTCTCTGGTTTTGTTTACATAAAAACTACAAAAAGCTGCATCTTAGTAGTTTTCTAAAGTTAACCATAATCTTGACTGTCACAATCACTTGTGTTACTGCTTAACACTAAACTGTAGTAATTGGTTGTGCACACTCTAAAATTATAGTAGTAAAATTGTTACAACTCAAATGTTAAAATAAATTGCAGAAGTAGAATCTGGTGTGCAATGTTTTCTAAGTTGATGCACTTTAATTTACAGCTGAGAGATGAGTATGTGCAGGGTCAGCTGGCTGAGAGGATAAGTAGTAACTTACTGAGCCAGTGAGTTAACTTAATTGGATAGACTGTTCTAAGTATACTATTATGTTTTAATTCTTCATCTTTTTAGTCCTCTCTTTCTGAGTTGATAATATGACAAATTCTTTTACAATGCTTACATTATTCTGAGTTTTTTGAGGTTCTCAATATATGATTCATTAGATCAAGTATTTTAAAAATATCACAGTGTTGAGGAATTTTTCTTCAGACTTTTGAAAATTGCACTTCGAGCCTGTCAGTGGTTGAGCTTACTGAAGATTTAGCTCATTGAAGCTAGAAAAACTAGTACTGCATGCTTTTAATAATGAGGCTATTGTAAGACATCAAAGAGTAAGTAGCTGTAGGACAAATTAGCGAACTAATGGATCTATGTGTGGGGTTAAGTGAGCATCTATGATTGTTTTTAAGCTTTTGTCAGCTCTTCAATAAGCTATTAATATTATGCTTTGAGAAAGTAAAAGACAAAGAACAGATGTAAGTAACCTCTCTGAGGATCACCGTCATATATCTGGAATGAAGTGCAGCTTCCAAGGTCGTTGTTAACAGGAGGAACTTGGTGGAGCCTTTCCTTTGTTTTTTATATCAGAAGAATGATTAGAAAGTCACTACTTAGGGAAGTGACTCTCAAACATGGTTTGATTTTCGTTTTTGAGAATCATGGGCGAATTTATGTCTGTTCTATTGATGTACAGTTGTATTGCAGATACTGCGGTTCTGCAGAATTGCTCACCTGTGTGACCATTGTATTGTCACAGGGCTGGTGGGGATAAAAGCAGGGAGTAATTGTTCACATGTTCGGAAAACAGGGTACGAGCTGAGGCAAAACCAGGACTGTGCTAAGTTCAGGAGGTCTCCTGTTGAACTGTAAAAGTAACTTAAACAAAGAGTTGCTTGATGAAAAATACAATTGGATTAAATACATGATGTGGTGCTTTTGCTTTTCAGATCTAATTTGGAACAGAGGTTTACATTCCGACTTTTCCTCCAAGGATTGTTCTACATTGATACTTCGATTATTTTTTGGGTGAAGTCCCTTACTTTTAAGAAGACTGAAAATTCTCGGTAAAGAGTGTAGTTTGTTACATCAAAAGGATTTATTTTCGATGTTTGTTTTAAAGTATTTATATTTCTTTAGAAATGGATAATGCTGGATTATCACAAAGGTTCAATGACATGCCACAAATATTTTGTCTCTTCACCAATTAGAGCTTTTATCTCTGGATGTAAGTGAGACACAGTGACATGGGCTGTAAAAGACTGCGTTTTTCCCTCTTCTGCTTTCATCACTACAATTCCAGTTAAACTTGTATTTTGAAATAAAAATTGTTTACCCTGTAATTATCACGGATTTTGATTAAAGGCAAATAACCCAGTTCAGATTAGTATCAAATCATACTATGCAGTGTCTGTCCTTATACCCCTTGCCTTGATGTTAACTTTAAAAAGGATTTTGATAATATAAGAGGAAGGCAGAAATCTGCATTTAAACTCACAATGTGTGATGGATCTGCTTTTCGCATCTAGTAGCATGCTGCTATTTTTATACTGATTTTGATAACTAAAAACACTCATTATTTCAAAGATGTAAGTTTTCCGTAGTGGAGGGAGGGGTGGGAGAGGAGTAAAGATGAAAAGTGAGCAGCATCTCAAATTTGCAATTTTTTTGGAAACTGTGGTTGGTGCAGTGGCCGAGCTGCAGCTGCAGACGATGAACACTGGGTGGCACCCGACTGAACAGGGAGACACACATGCGAAACCTTCACAGTTGCGTTTGTACTGAAAAATGCATAAAATAGGTTTTCCCCGAAGTAAATGCTTAAAATTCTTGATATGTTAAACATGTAGAATATTTTTACATTATATAAAAGGTTATGTTAAGAGTAGAGTTTTATTTTAATCTGAAATTCCATACATTGTAAGGTGCAACATAAAAGCTGGTGTGAACTTGAGTAACAATATAAATAAGAAAATTAATTTGTGTCAAAAGCAGAAAGAATCTTTTCACCCAGAATAAATCAATGAAACAAACTACTGGAAAGATTCTTGTCCACCTTCAGACTGGAGGAGTCAGTTGAGAAACTGAATAAAGACTAACGTCATCATGCAAATATTATTTTGTGGTAGCCTTAGTGTCTTTGTCTTTAATAATGTATTTAACAACTCTGAAAGCAGGTTAATGGAAAAATTCCTTTTGTGCCATAAAGATCTGATTCTTGACACTTGTATTCCTTATACAGTCTTTTTGGTATGATGTAAAGTGACTACCCTAATAGATAAAAACAAAATGGCTTTAAATACGGAGTTGCCTCTTTGCTTTACATGTTTTTTAAGGAGATTTAAACATCCAGAGCTTTTGTAAAAATGTCTTTTCTTTTACTTTTTACTTTCATTATAGTGTTGTTTCTTTTCCTTACATGGATCAAGTACCCTGCTCTAGGAATAACGTTTTCGTAGTATTAAGTAATTTTGCCAAATATTTCATGGATTTTAACTATTTGTGGTAAAAACTTGCTAAATATTGAGGGAAAGATACTACCAGTACAGCATTCTTACTCAACTGATCTTAAATGTATCAATGTACTGTCTGTGTATGCCTGTAAGGTTCAATTGTGAAGGAACATAAATGGTGTAATGTTTCAGAATAAGGCTTACTAACCACTCCCAAGCTCATTGGTTTCCTCATTGTATTCAGAAGGCTGTAAGCAGCTCTGAAAATGTTTTAAAGCTCTTGGAATTCTTGAGATCCAAGTGCAGAAGGTGTCTGTCCTTTCAGTTGTACTAGCAGGAAGGTTAGTGGTTAAATTGCAGGGAAGGTGTACTGAAGATTCACATATTAGGGGAACTGTACTTGCCAAAACTGATCTTCTGTATGTGAAATGTAAGTGCATGGTCAGTGGTAAGGGGAAACACATGTACACACTGCTGCTGTAGGGAGGCTGCAGTTCTCCGGTGTAAGACAGACTTCAGCAGTGGGTCAAGATGAAACTGTTCCTGTCAGAATCGCTTGTGGTTTGCCCTGAGGTTCCTTCCAGTCTTTATTGCTCCCAGGTTCATGTCTGGCTCAACCTAAATTGCAGATTTTAAGGAGATTTCTTATTTAACTATTAATTTCTTATTAGTGCACCAGCTTAACACTGTTAGGTTTCTACTCATAAGCTGGGCTGTATTGCCTTCTTGAGTACCCCTGGTCACCTTGCTTCTCCATCTTTTTCTAAAGCTCCCTTCGCAGTCCAATCTAGGCAGCTTTGTATCATCCCTTTTTCCTTTGGGGCAGGAAAAACAGCTTGCACAAGAAGCTGTCTTTCCCGTGTCTCCATGGGAAGACAGTGGTAGAACAGCAGCTGCCAGCTAGAGGATTGCAAGGTTGCTCACTCTAAAGCTATGAAAGGTGTTCCATCTGTAAAAGTATTTCCTAGATAAATTTGTATTAATTCTTGTTTAGCTGTGGGAACTGCTGCTGGCTTCTTACCTAGAGTGCAAAATTGAAAGCAGGGATTCAAAAATTTGTCTCCTACAACTAAAATATAAACTCTGTGTTCTCCGTTTCCCACTTTGAGGTTTTCTCTGTGATTAACATTTTGAAAAATTATTTTTGTCCATTGTTTCAAATCTTGTCTCTTCACCTTACAGTAGGGGCAGCCCTAACGCTTTTCCACCCTAATCCTTAGAAGATACAGTCCAGACACAGCAACTGAAAAAAAGCGTATGAGAAACAACCTCTCGTTCGCTTCTCAAGAGAAGGAGCTGGTAACCCATGACTGCTGAGCTCTGTGCCATTGATTTGTCACTGCTGATAGGTTGTGTCATGACTTTGCATGTGCCAGCCTGCATGTCTGTGGTACTGTGTGCTAGTGCCATACAGATATGTGATATGTGCCATAAATCTCATGTGTGGTACCATACACACACACACTTCAGTTAGGGTTCAGATATAACCTGCAGAGGTTCGGCTGGCACAGGGGTTGCCCTGTCCTCGGCGTGATGTCCATGAATGGCAGTGAACTGATGACCGAGGCTGGCAGGTTGCTCCATGTGGTATCCGGCTGCACTCCCAACCAGGTTCTTCATGATAAACTGGTAGGACTGGTGGCATCTCTGTGTGTGAAATAATGCTGGGACTGCTGCTCGCTGAGGCCCTCTGGCCATAAGGTAAGTCCTGCTTTTAGGGGAATTGGGGAGTCAACTGTTCTTACTGTTGAGCAAGCTCCAATCTAATCCATAATTATTTGCTGTTACTGGATATGAGTATCAAGGGGCTTGAGTTATCCTATGGTTCCTTGGGGGACTCAAACCTAGCTTTCATCTGTGGACCCTGTGGTATCCTATTGGCAGGTTGACTGCTTCATAGAAGAAAAGCTAACTAGCTTTTTGGAAGATGTGTGGGAAGAGGGAAGTATTATCTGAAATAGTTTTGTAGTAGTGTGAGTGCAGCTTTATTTGTCCTGTTAAACTTGAGGCCCATGCCTGGCTTTTCTGCTTGTAGCTGTTGGCAGTGCTTTCTCATTTTGTTGCAAAAATGAGTCCTCAGAATTTATTTCTCAGGCTGTGATTGCCCCTCCTTTCGGAAAAGAAGAGAGAAGAAGTAAGGGAGGATGCCTTGGCTTCATTACATTTTTAATCACAGCAAGCAAGAGTCAGAGTTCCCATTGATTAATTCAGGTTATAGCTTGTGCTCTTATCTTGCCATCAGATTTAACTCCAGAGCTCAACACTGTGGTTATAAAATACAATGACAACCAAATGAAGAGTCAGACTGAAAACTGTGAGTACCTTCATTTAGTAATTGCAGCTAGTTTAGTGGGACAAAAAAAACTTTGAAAAAATGCACGGATGAGACTGTATTGTGTGACCTATGAGCTGTTCTTCATGGGTTTTCTGCGTCTGCAGAGAGGACACTTGCACAGCAGTTTTATTTATATCCAGGCTGCCAGCTCAAGGAAGGAGAGCTTCTGCAGAAGCTGACAGAGACTTTGGGGCCTCTTACTGCATCCCTTGCTTAGCAGTAAGTTCTCTTTTGAAGCCCTCTCACTGTGTTTTGTAGGCACTCATTTTTCCCTCTTGCAAACGTGGGTGGCTTGTCATTGTGTGTCTAGGCTGTGATGGTGTAGGAGTCCCTTCTGTCACCAGCACCTGTATTCATTAATCAGCTCTACTCTTCTTTATGGTTAAATTAATGAGTTTTATTCCCAGTTGAGGAGGATGATCAGCTAAATGCCTTTGCATGCTTGGCCTCTGGAGGGAGCAGACAAACAACCAAATAGACCTTGACATACAGGAGCAAGCAGAGTGCCTCAGCATCTTGGTAAGAAGTTTCTAGTCCTGGCTTCTAGGGACTCAGAGGTGCCCATATCTGAAATAAATATTGCCAGCAATGGAAATACTTGAGGTTTTTTTTAGGGTTTTCCTAGTAGGTCACCTTCCTAAAGAAGCAGCTGATTGAAGCATGTTAGTATGGGCTTAGGTGCACCTCTGGCACTGGCAGCAACACAATGGACACTGCTGTTGCCAGCTGGACTAAATTCAGCAAAGAGCAACAGAAATACTGGAGGATTCTCGTGGGTCACCCAGAACTGTGTAGCTTATATATGTTCCACTGTATCAGTGGTGCTGGCTGTCAGGGAGGATTCAGCCTTGTGACAGTCCTCAAGATGGTGACAGGACACTCTGCAGGGACTGTGTTCAGTCTCTGTGCTTGGAGAGAAAAACCAAGTGCTGCACAGGGCTTGAGGAAACAGTTTCTGACTTGCAAGACTTTGAAACTAACTGCAGTAGACAGTGATAGGGGTGGGGAAAGTAGCATTAGTGAGGTTTCTGAGAAGAATTTTAGTCTTTTGCTGCCTGACCCAGTGGAAAGATCCTCCCTGCTCATGAAAATGTATAGAGAAACTACAGCTCTAGCCTTGAAGACTTGGCAAGAAGGCCAAGACCCTGAAAAGGTGTGGAAGACCTTGCTGCCTTTTTACCCACTGGACAGTGACTATCCCAACCTGCCTTGCAGGTTGCTCTGGAATACATTGGGATGTTAATAATGACCTGCTGCAGTAGGTGGCTGACCAGAGGGAGTCTTGCAGCAGCTCTGACACAGGGACCCCTGTGTGTTGAACAAGTAACGATATGCAGCTAGATCATAAGCCTTGCTGAAAATGGCAGAAGTAGCCAGTGCTAAGTAACTGTGTGATGGAATATACAGAGATGGATTTTCAGATCTGATTCTGGCAGCCCTGTTAGTTGGAAACATCTTAAAAGATGTCCTAAGACTCATTGGTGTGTTGTCCAGTCTTACTGTGTTCCTCTTGAGTGACTGGGTCAGAAGGAATGGGCACTCACTGTGGTTGTCAGCTGCATCCCCCTAATAGCAGCTTATACCACTTCCAGCCTAGTAATGTGTCTGGATTGCTGCTGTTAACCAGAGTATGAACGAGGGAGCAGAAATGTCTTCTTAAAACAGGGCACCAGTTTCACAAAGGTGTTGGAAATGTGCAGCAGCCTAGGGACTGTTTCATAAAAACCATGAGTGTGCCACCTGCAAGTGGAACAAATGCTGTTACTGGTGTATTGTTCTCCTGGCACTGACTAATGAAACAATTGCTGAAAAGCTGGAAAAAGCAAGTATTAGCTCATGCTTCTCTGTATTAAATTATTCTTTAATCCTCAACAACTCCCTTCTCTGCCCCTCCTCTCCCCAGTTTGAATTGGTTCTGTTGTATTGCCAGGTGTATGCTTTGTCCGCAAATGTAGAAAGAGTGATCTCAGGCTTCATGAAAGGTTTTTAACTAAACTGATGTAAAGCTACCGTTTTCTGGTTACTGTACTGTAAAACTACGAGAGTCTAGGTTAACTGTAATATTTAGTATAGGATAATACAGAAAATATTGCCTGGTTACAAAGAGAGAACATAATACAGCCAGTAGCTGATTATGTGGGTTTATAGGTAGTTTAGGTTAACCTATCAATAGTTATATAGGCAGATGTTGGAGAATCAAAAAACACTGAAGATGTGTGTCTTGTCTAGGACATGGGGAGGCATTTAGAGGAAACAGCTTGAGTGCCGAGAAGTCAATAACTTTATATTGAGAAGACAGCATGAGTGTTTCTGATTACTTGTGTAGATTGACATCTAAATCAATTACAATAATAACAGGGGGAAGGAAGCAGAGTATGACACCTAATAGTTTCCTTCTGTAATACCCAAACCTTCCTTAAAACAGGTAATTTCCTTATTAATGGTTTTCAAGATACTATTTACTCTTGAACAGGTTTGGGGGATTTGTTTTGATGCATGCAAGCCTAAAGAAGACAAGTTGTAAACCACTGAGCAAAGAAGAATTCTGAGAAATTTAAACTTCCAAGATAATTTGGGAGTTATCACTGATCCTCAGAACAAACTAAAGAACACAGTATGTGATGAGAAAATGAGATCCAGTGGAGATCTATCAATCAGATTCTGATTAGGGGCTCCTCCCAATTACATATTTTTTAATATTTTTCACTGTAACAATAATGAATGCACCTAATTTTCACAGCTAAAGTACTGCATCCATATGATCTCTTCAGCAGATACATTTATATTGTACTATTTATTATTCAATAAGAAGAAATCAGAAGCTACAGAAACCTTTTTCTCTCTTGGGCTAAACTGAACTAGTGATAGCCTGGGAATCTTTGCAACAAATTTCCCTACTCTAATTCTGTGAAATTAGTCCCTTAATGGTACTGAAGTTAGTTTTATGTTTATTAGTGTAGAGTTGGTACTGACCACTTAAGGAAGTCAGTATTTGTGTTACTCTGTTTCTCTATGGTTGTGTTGACAGAATAATCCTGCGCTAGTATAAATGACAGAAAAAGATGAAACTAACATTTATTAAAACAGGAGAATTTCTGAAATAGTAAAAATTTTAACAGTGATTACTGGCAGACAATATTTTTGGATAAGTGATCTTTAGGTCCTTCCATGGTCAATACTCATTTTGAACCTCTGCCACAGTGTGTTTTTTACAACAGTTTGGGTAGCACAGCCTGAACCATCTCAGGACAGTTTAGTTGTTTAGTTACTTAAGAAAACTTGCTTGCCTTTTTTTTTGCCTTTTTTTTTTTTTGCAAACCTCTTTTTAATCTGGGTCACTTCACTGTTCCATTTGCATTAGTGCCAGCCACGCTGAAGGAAAAATGCACTGGGAGGTGAGAAGAGCAGTGGAGGTACAGATACTGCTGTGAGCTGGTATAGCCTCTGGAGGCTTTGAGAAAATCCTGACCTCAAGCAGCTGTTTGACTCACGGAATTGCATAGGTTGGAAGGGACCCCCAGGGGTTGCAAGTCCAGTGTTCTGTGCAAAGCAGTCCAGTTAGAGCAGGTTGCTCGTGGCTTTGTCCTGTTGCTTTTTTAGTATTTTCAAGGTTGGAGTTTCCACAGCCTCTCTGGGAAATCTATTCCAGACTTTGAAAACAAATAACGTTCTTGCAACTCACTGGAGTGTCCTGTGCCCTGGGTTGTGTCCCTTTCCTCTTGTTCACCCACGATGTGCAACCAAGAAGAGCCTGGCTCTCTCTTCCCCTCCACCTCAATTACGTAGTTGCAGAAAAGAGTAAGATTTCCCCTCATCACTCTTCTCCAGGCTGAGCAAATCCAGATGTATGAATCTCTCCCCAGTATCGTGTGCTCCAATTCCTTCAAGAATCTTGTTAGTCATCTGCTGCTCATTTTTCTCACGTTGGGGAGCCCCAAAATGGGCACAGTGCTTTGGACACAGTGTCAACACAACAGTGTTCTTCACTGCAGTCTGAACCAGGCATCTGGTGTATGATTTTTTTGTCCGCTGCTGAGCTGTTGAAGCGCTTGATTTGAATCACAAGATTAGAACTTGACTCCAAGGATCTGAGAACTCCTGACTCACCTTCCTGTTACAGAAGGTAACTGAGTGATTGACTGAGCAGAAATGGAAAAATACAATTGGGAAATATTGCATAAAAAATGTAGAGGTTCTCTTTTTGCATTTTCTTTTTAAACTAGCTTTTATCTTCAGCGCAATTAGAAGTGCCTGTATCTCTACTGCAAACTGCACCACAGACTATGGTACTGGTTACTGTCACAACCACGGACAGATAGATCTGAAAATGTTTGGAAATCTTAGAGCTAAGATTCAAAGGTGTGATTTATATCTACTGAATCCCAGCTCAGAAAAGTAAATTCTGGTATAGAGGGTAGGACATACTTCTCATACCAGAAGGACTTTCAAAGGTGTACTTGCTTGAGCTGTGAAGTTCTGGAGTTATTTCTAAGTTCATCTTTAAACAAAGTATTTTTCTTAAGCCTATAATCAGTCTGAGTGTTCATTCTGTAGGATCACTTGTTCATCCTTTTATTTAATTAGCTTGCAGCCTTTCTTCTCGGGAGGTGCTTTCTGAGGAAATAAGTGCAACTGCTGGAATAATTTAATTGTTGTTATTCTGAGACTGTCTGTCCCAGCCCCATTTTAAACTCCCTTTCTGTGTCTATCTGGATTTGATGGGTGGACTGTTCGGTGAATGAGAAGTCGATTGGATGGTCACATCTAGAGGGCAGTGTTCAGTGGCTCGGTGCCCAGGTGGAGAACAATGTCAAGGGCTGTCCCTCGGGGTCCATCCTGGGACCAGTGCTGTTTAACCTCTACGTCGATGACACAATGGGGTCAAGTGCAACCTCGGCAAGTTCACAGATGACACCAAGCTGAGGTGTGGTTGCCACATCTGAAGGATGGGATGCCATCCAGAGGGACCTGGATGAGCTCAAGGAGTGGCTCATGGGAATCTCATGAGGTTTAACAAGATCAAATGCAAGGGGCTGCACCTGAGCTGAAGCAACCCCCGGTATCAACACAGGCTGGGGGATGAACAGATTGAGAGTAGTCCTGCCGAGAAGGATATTTGTGGATGGAAAGCTGGATGCAAATGGGCAATATGCGACTCACAGCTCCGAGAAACAGCCATGTCCTGGGCTGAATCCAAAAGTAGTGTACCCATTTTCCTTGAACTTGCTTCTCCAGTTAGCAGAAGGGTGAGGGAGAGAATTTTGCCCCTCTACTCTGCTCTTGTGAGACCCTGCCTGGAGTGCTGCATCCAGCTCTGAGGTCCTCAGCACAGGAAAGACATGGATCTGTTGGTCCGTGGGAGGGCCACGGCTACAATCCCAGGGCTGAAGTACCTCTCCTTATTAATAAAGGTTGAGAGAGTTTGGGCTATTCAGCCTGGAGAAGAGAAAGCCCTGGGGAGACTTTCTGGCAGCCTTCTAGTACTAAAAACGGGCTTAGAAGAAAGATAGAGATGAACTTTTCAGCAGGGCCTGTTGCAATAGGACAAGGCATAATGGTTCTAAAACAAAAGAATTTAGTTTCTAGCTAGCTGTGAAGCAGAAGTTTTTACAATGGGAGTGGTGAAACACTGGAACAGTTTGCCCAGAGATGTGGTTGATGCTTCATCCCTGGAGACATTCCAGGTCAGGTTGGACAGGGCTCTAAGCAACCTGGTCTAGCTGAGGATGTCTCTGCTTATTGGGGGAGGGGCAGGGGAGAGTAGATTATCTTTAAGTTCCCTTTTAATTCAAACTGTTCTATGATCTAATCAAAAGCCCTATTTATTTGTCACTGCCTTAGTGCCAGCAACCCCTACAGTCAATTTTGTATCTGCAATATTTAAGACAAAAGAGTCTTCAGCTTGATCTTCTAAGTGTCAGAGGTTGAAGAGCCTTTCCATGGCCAAGTACCCACTGTCACAGACAGGTGAAGAGGAACAGCAGTCACCAGTGGTTCAAACAGCACCAGCTTTTACTGAACTTCTGGATCAGGTACTGCATGAGACAAGGGCAGGCAAAAGGACATTTCTACTGCTTGGACATCAACAAAAGACAAAAGGAGATCAGACACAGTGTTTCAGTCCATCCTCAGGTACTTCACTTTTTCTCCCCAGGTGCAGAACTTGGCACTTTCCTTTCTTGAACTTTATAAAGATTCTGTTGGCTCGTTTCTCCAGACTGTCAAAGTCCCTTTGAATGGCAGCACACTCATCTGACGTTTCACCTACTCCTCCCAGTTTTGTGTCATCTGCAAAGGATGCAGTCTGTCCCATCATCCAGGCCATTAATGAAGATGTTATGTAGTATTAACTCCAGGGTTACACCACAAGTGACTGACCTCGAGCTTGAGCTCCTGCCACTGATCACAACCCTTTGAGTCTGGCAGTTCAGTCAGTTTTTAATCCACCTCACTGTCCACTGATTTTGTACTTATTTTATCAGTTTTTCTACAAAGATATTATGAGAGACAGCATTGAAAGCCAGCATAGATAATGCCCACTGCTCTCCCTTCCTCCACTAGGTCACTTATATGATCTCATCACAGGGAGGCATAATCTCCACTTTGTAAATCAATCCTCACTACTCCCCAACACCTTGTTCTCTTCCATATGTTTGGAAATCATTCAAAACATCACTTTCCCAGGGTCTGAGGTGAGACTGGCTGCCTTGTAAGTTCTTGGATCCTCCTTTTTGCCCTTCTTGAAGAAAGCAGGGACACTTGGTTTTTTTCCAGTCCCCAGGAATCCCCCATGATCACTGGCACCTTTCAGAGATTAGTGAGGGTGACCTCACTATGACATCAGCCAGCTCTATGCTGTTATAACTTATATAATTCAAATCTAGAAGCAGTGGCACATTCCATGAACTGAAGGATTTTCAGGGAGGAAGAAACCTCATCCTTAGTTGTAAGTGACAGTGAACTTTACCTTTGCAATTAAGGTAAGTTAATGTTTGATTAATATCATATGTTTACTCACATTTTGACATGTGTGACAAATATCTAAATGCAGCTCTGGGAAATTTCCGTAAAGTTACATTATTTTATCTTCCATGTGGGTGCGTTAGGTGTATTCCATCAGATACATTCTAGTTTTAATTTCTCTAATATGGCTGCTCCCCTCCTCTCGTTTGGATACACCATGTCCTACCATTTCTCCACTGAAATTTTGAATACTGGACCCAAACTCAAATCCACAACACATGAGAGGATTCATATGTATGGCCTATATGGATCTACACTACCATCTGAGAGTTGGGGGTATAAACAGAAGACAAGCAGGTTACTGTTCCCCAAAAACAAAGCAAAAGCAAGTTCTCTTGGTGGTGTTACTGGTGTGGGAATCTACTGGGCCGAGGTGTTATGGAATCAATATAGTTCACCACAGAATACGTCTATTTATATCAAATAATTTCCTATGGAACAAAGAAGTTGGATACTGCTTTGATAACAGAAGGCCAGAGAGAGGCTAATTACTATTTGTTTCAGGCATATTGGAAGGACCAGCTGAGTTTGTATTCAGATTTTAATGTGGTAGAGGCCTCAGTCAGCTAAGCTGGAAAGGCGAATGGGTGCCAGGGCAAGGGAAAGAGGGATGTGGAGCAGAAGTTTGACTTGAATGCCTTTCCTTAGCGGAAGTCTCTTGCTACATTTCTAACTCCATACAGTAGGTTGGTGAGAGGTGTTGTCCCAGTTAGGTAACTCACCAAGGTGGTTCCCATATATTGAATCTTCTCTCTCCAAACAGGCTAGGTGACAATCTTTCACCACCACTCATGAAACCAAACAAGTTAATAAATAGATTATTTTAATAATAGGCTTTATTAATAAGATGTGAAGTCCTGAGACCTGCTGCAAGGTCGTCAAAATGTTGGTTGAAAGGTACCTCTGAAGGCTGTTTTTCAGCTGGACCAGGTCAGCACTAGACTATGTCAATCTTGGCTTTGCCTGAGTCTCGAAAAGCCTCAGTGACAGAGATCCCTCTACTCCTCTGGACAACTTGTTCTAGTGCCCAGCTACTCACTTGTTAATTTTATTTCCTGATGCTCAGTCTGAACCTCTCGAGTTGTAAACTGTGGCAATTGCTCTGTTAGACCAGCTGGCAGTGATAAGAAGAGTTTGGCTCCAACACTTTTCAGATGATCCTTCAAACACTTGTAGGCTGATGTTATGTTGCTTCATAGCTTCCTTTCCACCAGCTAAGTCCAGCACCTTCAGCGTCTCCTCAATAACTTTATCAGCCCTCCGCTGAACACGCTCTAATCTTGCCCTATCTTTCTCGATCAGAGGTATCCAAAACTAATCCAGGCATCACCAGTGCCCAGCAGAGATTACCAGAAAATTCCCTTTGATGTGCGGGCTATAGCTCTAATGCACCTTCTTCCAGAAGAGCCATGGGTTCCTGTTCACCCCAGTGTGTGCTGTAACCCACAGGATTGTGACCCAGCCAGCCACTTCCCACTCTGTACCCATACATGGGGCAATCCCAGCTGTTCCAGAGGCAGAACTTCATACCTCTTATAAGGATCATGACGTCTGTCTAATCCTTAAGCTTTTCAGGGTCCTTCTGGGTTGAACCAGCAGCTGCTCCCCAACCTTAGTGTTACCTGCTCAGAATGAGCTCTGCATAGCAGCCAGGTTGTTAACGAAGGCACTGGATATGGGTGCCAGTATTGAGCCCAGAATGCTTTGGTGATTACCAATCAAATATTGAGTTATTGATTGCTACCTTTAGAGCTTCCAATTCATCCAAACAGGTGGTTTGTCCAGTCCATGCTTCTGCAGTTTTCAGAGGGAAAGGGTGGGATGGGAAGGCGGTGTCAAAAGCTGTATTCAAACCAAGGTATGTTGTAGCCACTGCGCTGCCCTTGCCCACAGGGCCAGACATTTCATCACAGCAGGCACTCAGCAGGTCAAGCATGGTTTGCCTTCCTGGGCTGACTACTGCTGGTTATCTGCTCCCTGATTTTTCCATTGACTGAGATGTAGCTGACTGGCCCATCCAAAGGGCAACCCTCCAATCCTCAACCCCTTCCAACCCAAACCATCCTATGATTCTATTATTCCCAAGTCTTCCTTCTTGTCTTTTTTTTAAGGATGAGGATTACAGACCTCATGGTCAGGTCCATCAGGTCTCCCCCTGAGCTTGGGGTAATTCCCATCCAGCCCAGTGGATCTGAATACATAGAGCTCATCTAACCTCTTGCTCCTCCATTGCTGGCTGCCCAGTTCCCTCCCCAGTTGTGTATGTACAGGCAAGAGCCGAGGAGCTGGCTTTGGCTCTGAAGACAGAGGCAGAAAAAAGGCACTGGGTTCATCAGCTTTTTGTCAACACCTGTTGTCAAAAGGAGCCTCAGTCAGCAGAAGCCCATTTTCCTTGAACTTGCTTTTACAATTAGCAATCTCCAGAATCTGCTTTGTTCCAAGCAACGCCCCTCAGCAGTCTCAGCTCCAGCTGGGCTTTGGCTTTTCTTGGTTTTGACACTAAGTGCCTCACACCATGGGTGTTTTTGTGTCTGCCAAGTGGTAGTGGTTTACTTAGGACATTAAAATACTTTTTTCAGTTTGGCTAATTTAAACCACATAGGAGAGATGGTCTTTCTGACTCTTGCACACTTTTGTTCCAGTAGGTCAAGACTTAATGAATGAACATGGAAAATTGCTCCAACTGCCGAAGCAGTTGGCAGCTAGCAGGAAGACACAGAAAAAATGTCAGAAATTATAACCCAGTTAAATGTGATTAATACAAATATCAATAAAAATTGAATGGAATTCTTCTGTTTTTTAAAGATTTAGAAGGAAGATGCAACGAGACAGTGAAGACCAACAGATGACCCTATAGGAAGGCTTAGGGAAATATTCTTGGAAGAGGATCACACACACACACACACACACACACAGAGAGAGTAGTCTGAGGTCTGGACTGGGATCAAGGCTAGTCTGATTGATAAAAGCTTAAATTTTAAAGTAAGGAACAAAGCTGGGAAAGGTTCATTTAATCTGCATGATGATAATGTAGTGAGAAAGGAATATCAAAAGGTCAAGGAATGAAAGTGCCAATACTGATATATGGAGTGAGCTGCTGGCTAAAAATTAGCCTCTTGTGGTGGCCAGCATGAAGTTATTGGATTGGTACAAGAAAACAGAGGATCCAAAACTATTGTGTTAGAATGCAAAACTAGCTAGCACAGAGACCCAGGAGGATTAGCAGTTGTGGCTGCAATAATAGGATGGAACTACACGCATAATTTAGGAAAGATGGAGGAGGAAAAAAAAGATAGTGAAACAGCATTATACACTAACGACTTCAGAGAAAGGAAAGGGATGGTGTGAATAACAGGAGTCATGTTTAAGTAAAGATTGTTTAGAAAAAGTTAGAAAAAATACTGTACTGTACTGGAGTATCAGAGAGCCTGCAGTATCCAAGAGAGACTGAGAGTTGGATTTGGACAGGGGTGTAGATGTCTGTCATGTCAATTGGAAAAGAAAATAAGTACCTTTAGTTTCTCTATAAATATGGAGATACAAGATTTTAAGATCTATTCCTAAATGTGCTAACAGACCACTACACTGCAGTGAGAAGATATGCGAGAGTGCTATGAAAATTTTGTCATACGGCTAGGAAGAAATTTGTAGAATCATTAAATATTTTTAACTACAAGTAAGTAATTTCCGTTACTTTGATTTGAAATAAAATTTAAAAATCTGAGCCATCAGAATTCTCATTAAATAGAAACACTGGTTTTAGGCATCATAATTTTTCCCAATTAATTGTGATAGTTGCATCAGGTTGTATCTTCAAACTGAGCTTGAAGATGGAGTAAATAACTTCTCTCATAAATCACAAATTAATTTAAAAACAAGCTTTGAACATTCTAACGTGCAGTAAATACATAGGAAAGAGGGAATTTAGAAAATACATGCTTGATGTAATTCTGATTTTCAATGGGGGGAGAGGGAAAGCTAAAGAGCTAGAATACAGAAAATACACAAAACGGCTACAAAACCAGCGTACATTATTATGCATTTAGGACCATCCTTGACATTATTTCCACAGAATCTCTCATGCCTATTTTTATTCAATAACTAGCAATTAACCAATTTTTTTCTTTTTGTCTCTCTTATGCTGGCTACAGAGGTTTATAAGCATGTACAAAATGCATACAAAATGTATTTGCTGAGTTGTAATTCCTATAAAATTCAAATCTAGAGTAAGCAGCATGTTCCATGATTGGATTGGTGGAGAGACAGAAAATGGAACCTTAATTGTTCATGGGAGTGATTTTTGAACAGTGAAATTAAGGTAAGCTAATGTTTGATTAATAGCTGATGTTTACTCAAGTTTGAAACACATGACAACTATTTAAAAGCATCTCCATGAGATTCCTTGAAGTTGTCTTTTTATCTTTTAGTGTATCTAGTTAGGATTTCTTTATCGAATGTTTACACATTATAAACTGAAGTAACTGATTTTTCTCTTCAGAGACAGACTGAGTAATTTGTTGTAGCTGTGTTGAAGTCAGTCAGGAGCTCAGCCTGAAAATCCATTTCATTCTTGATGAACAAGTTTCATCAATAGACACTCCCCTTTTGTGTTAAAATGCCCAGTATAATATTTTAGACTAATTGATTTTAGATTCAGCTCAACCATTTTTCAAACACCGCTTGCTTAAAACCTATTGATCTTGTTTTAATAACCAGGAGGCCTTCAGACTGTAACCATCTCCAGGCATAGCCTGATTTATCATGCTTTGAAGCAGCCACAGAATCACTGTGACCAGCATTGCTTCCTCAGTATCTGAGTGTGCCAAGTCACATGGCACACTCGTCTGTGGAAGTTAAGGAAGAATGAAAAATTGATTATGAGAGTAAATAAAATCCTTTTACAGTGTTCTTTCTTTCAACAAAAGCAATCAGAATTTGACTTCTACTTCCTTATGCTGGGCAGGTATTAAGTATATTCTTAAATTACATCTGGGTCTGTAATAGATTCCTAAAAGGTAAAAATTCATGTATGTTTATGATTTAAAAAATCACTGAAAATTATTTATGAAAGCAGACCTAAAGCACACTGACTTCTGTCCTAGAATTATCATGTCTCTCCCAGAGTTATCTTATAGATAGTGCTCAGAGAGGCTGAGGCAATGGGCTTGCCAGGCATTTAGGAAGTGATGAGCATAGAGCATGCAAATGGTCTCACTGTGACTGTGAGGCAGAGTCTGGTTGTGCAGATGCAGTGCTCTTCACAAAGCTATGTAGTCACAAGACCACACAACTTCTTGGACTCCCTGGTCTATATGTTGCAGAGGTTCCCTTCTCTTCAAAGTGACTGAATTTACCATACTAGGGATGCTAGTTTATTTTAGGCATTCAATCAGAGTAGAAACATCCTAGGATTTGATATTCCATAAACTTGAGAACAGTTCATAATCAATCTGAGGTAGGAACATTCCTGCCCATGCTTCTCTCCTATGTAACACAAGCTTCTCCTGTATGTTTAGATGAGGTACTGCTGGGGGAAGAATGTTCCACTTCCTGGCAAAGTATTCTGGTGCAGTTAAACAAAAGTACTACAAATAACTGCAAATCCTTCAGGCAAATATCAATCACTTCAGCAGGTGGTGAAGAGAAACGGAAAAATGTTTCTATGGCTGCAGGGCAGACATTCTTCCCTTCCAAAGCAAGACTTATCTTCTCCTGCCTCTCCCAGCAAAGGCTAAGATTGTGTCACATCCTCTTAAAGCACGAGAAGCTGACACAGCTTTTGCCTTTTCTTTGCCTATTACTGCAGTAAACAACCTTTAGTTGCATACCAGAATCAAAAGCAATCCAAAACTCATCAAAATCTAACTTGTTCATATTCACCAATGATACTTGCCTACAAATCTGCAAAGCAATTAATAGCACAGCTCTTAAGATTCATGGCTCACAAGGTTTTAAATCTGGAGGAGAATAGCAGGTATTTGGTGGCAAATATTTAAGGACGTATTTACAGGAGAACTGGAGAAATAATATATATAATTCTTGCAATGAAATATTGATGAAAAGATATTCAGTTTAAATCAGCTTTAATCAATGTGAAATAAGTTTCTGCTGCATTCCACTACTGTTTATCCCATTACCATGCTCAGCAAAGCAGGGTGTGTATACAGGGCTATGTTTGTACATGACTTAAAATGCCTCTGCTGTCAGTAAATAACAAAGGACAAGGTGATGAGAGAGTTCCTCTCTTTCTCTATTTTCACTTATTTTTGTGACGATCAACCCAGTTAGTGCCAACCTTTTCCAAATCAAATAGCTATGACTGAACTTCAAAAGATGAAAGTGTGAGGCAAGTGAAAATATGTCCCTAGTTCAAGGCATTTGGGGAGTATGAAAAATCACATATGGCATAGGATATTGGGGTGTGTGATTTAACAATTTAACATCAAACAAGGTTAAAAAAACATCTACTTTCACATGAAGGAGAAATAATACACTTTTCACATGTCAATTAACAAATATAAAAGCGATCCATTATGATTCATCCTAAAAAATATTTTAACATTAGGCTGGTATTACTCACCGAATGACAGTTCTTAGATATGTAAATACCCAAAAATAAAGCAGATAGATGTAGTTCAAGTTTTTCCAGACTGAGTTGCACATTGTTCCTGCACTTTAATCAAGGGGACCTAAAAAGACAAGTTTAAGGCTTGTGAATATCTATGGCTTCTTAAACAGTGAGAGACAGAAATTGAAGCCATTTCATCTGGGCAAATTCAACTATTTTTTATAAAAGTATTTTTGACTAAAATGTAGAAGTTCTTCAGAAATGCAGCTATGAGTTCTGATTTCAAAACTGTGGTTTTGAAACGGAGCACGATTTTGCTGTTGGTATCTATATTCAAGTCTGCTATCACCAACATATTTTATAGAAAGATTTCAGGTGACTGGAAAAAAAGATTTTCTCTGTTATCACAATGTGCCTCAATTTATTGACTCAGTGCCCATGATTTTTTAATGTAAGATTGATCTCTTGTGAGGAAGATTTCTTGTCAGTCAATTACTCCATGAGTCTTTCTGCCATTTCATAGAATCACAGAATAGTTTGAGTTGGAAGAGACCTTTTAGACCTCACCTACTCCAACCCCCCTGTGGCGAGCAGGGACACCTTCCACTAGACCGGGTTGCTCAAAGCTCCATCCAACTTGGCCTTGAGCATTTCCAGGGAAATGCTAAAGATTCCCCTAAAATGCTGAGTTTTAAGATGATGAGTTAATATTTCGACAATCAGGAATGACTATATTTAGTCATTCACCAGCACCTTTCTTCAGTCTCTGATACATGTGCTACAACAGCCTTTCCAACTTCTGAATCATGTTCTGTTTATCTCCGAGAACACAAACTTACCCGACGAAGAGAACTTCTCTTCAGATGAATTTGCACTGCTTGTCAAAATACTTTGGACTGAGCACTTAATTTCACCCAGAGGTTGTGAGGTACTGGATTTCCAGGAGTTTCAGAAAAGGAAGGATGATTTTAAAGTTAAAGCAGACAAATACTGCCTAGGAGAAGTGGATTTACCATCTCTGACACACAGTGTTTGTGTGACACTGGGCCAATTGCTCCAACCAAAGTACCCCAGGCAGCCATTCTACTTGCCTTGCTTTTTTTGGGCACTCAAATTCTCAGCCATTCATTCAAACTGGCAAAATACAGCAAAAACTATGGACCAACATAGATTTGTAACATTGCAAATTTGGCTAGTTTGCTCAGGACTGACTTTCTGTTTTCCCTCAGAAGCATTCCTAGGGAGGGATGGCTTTGGTTGCATAGATACAACCATCTCAAAAACACTGAGAAAAGAAGCCAAGATTTTCAAAATTAGTTTACACTTTTGACAGTTTTTATTCGAATGTTTGTTAAGGTGGTAAAATTATCAGTCCCTCTAGCCTTTCTCTGCCTGCATCCTGAGCTGACTTTAAGGCTTTACGTCTCTGCAGATTTACCTCTGAGATTTTCATAGGCTTAGGTTGACCACCACCTACTGTAGCTCATTTGCACAGACCTGTTTAAATCAGCATCTGCTGAAAACGTGTGGTAAGAGAGGAAAAATGTTTTCCACAAAAGAAACCCAAAGTGGTGTTGATTTTAACAGTGAGCAAGATGTCTTAAAAGAAAGAACAACACTTCAAAACACAACCATCTCGAACAAGTATTACCAGAGCTTCATTCATAGCAGGACAAACTGGGCTTCAGATGAAGAATGCAGAATAACCAAAGTGTCTGCAATAAACACTTTCCCAATTGGAGCACTCAGTGTGATGTGTCTTACAGCGATTAAGTTGTGTGGGGGAAAAATTCCTGCACTGCTTTATAACTCATGCCAGAGAGCTGTCGATCAGAGACTGGCAATGCCCAGCAAACACACAGCTTCTCCCTGCTGTCTCATTGCCCTTGCAGGCAGGGTTGTGATAATTCACACTCCTGGCCCTGGAGGTGAGGAGAAACTTTCCAATCCCATCCCTCAGCAACCGAAGTCTATAGGACTGTCAGGTTCTGTAATCCTTCCCCTATCACTCAAAAGTGGACCCTCACACTGCTCCTGGTGATGGGCAACCTCTAGGATGCTTCCCTTCTGCTGATAGGAAGCGACATCAAAGAAAGGTAGGCTGTGGAGAATTATGGAGGAACATGGTGACATCTCCAGTTCTGAGCATGCAGACACTGGCCGTAGTCCCACCACAGCTGGGAAGGCCCCTTTTGCTGCTATAGTCGAGAAAATAATCTTGTTCTGTGAAGTATGGGCAAAATTAAACTGTTCATAACTTCCATTTTAAAGGTTGAATATGAAAAAATTTCCCAGAGTTCCTCTATCTGTCATAAAGAAGGATACACAGACATGCCTGAAACTAGCTCCTGACTCCCAGGTGTACGTGCATACCAAAGCTTTGTAAATTATAAGTAACGCACTACATCTAGTGCTCAAAGATCTATAAAGCATTTAAAGTCAAACCTGAGCAAGAACAGTTATGGTCTTGTTTCTGAGGTGCTGGTGGATACACAGTATTAAATCCACTATTCCCCTCTTTAAAACAACCTTCCAGCCTCCACAACACGAAAGAATTAACAAACCACTACAGACAACTCTAGGCACATTACCTTCTGTCAGCTCTTCCCTCTGTGTAAAATATGATAATAGTACTACTTCAACTTAGAAGGCTGTACAAAGTTAAATTCATGAATGTTTTGAAGGAGTTATGAGACTACCGCAGGAAAGTCATCATGGAAATTAATTAACCTGCCTTCAAGGCAGGGTTTGAAGAATGTACAGAGAATGACATGAAAGATTCCACTTTACATGATGAAAATGAAGAGAAACATTGAAGAACTATACATTAATTAAAGACATCCTTGTATTGAATGAGGCAGGAGTCTTGTGGAAAAAAACACTCTGCAAAGGTAATTTAAATACTGATTCATATCACATACAACATACAGCACTGTAGGGGAGGGCTTTGGAGCTTTCATGTTTTCTGTATAATTTCCTTAAGATTTCTTTAAAATATCTTTACTTTTTTTCCATTGCATGACTCCCAGTCTGAATGCTGTGAACCAACTATCAGAGGAAATTAGAATTGTAGGAGAGCACTTATGTCTCCATGTGACATGCTGTGCTTATGGGCTTCATGGCCACTTGAGAGTGAGCCCTGGTAGGCTCGTGTTCCTCGGGGCAGATTCTCCAGTGCCCCCATCCATCCCTCTCCTCTCAGCCACTGGCTACTGGCTGAATACCCTCCCTGCAGATACCTTCATACCCTTTTGTCCAGCTTCTGGCCATAACCCTCCATCTTTTCATGCCCCACATCCATTCTCTGCTGTCCTATTTCCCAGTCCTGGAAATTCATCCTCTCTGTTACCTCTCCCTCATTGCTAAGCCCATGTATCTTGCACTGAGACCAGCTGTTCTTTCCTATGTGTTCATCAGACACCGAAAGGCTAAAGATTAATATTACAGGAGATTCTTCCTTCTTTTGGTTCTGTTGCCAAATGAGCCCCTGAAAATTAGGAGGCACAGTTACAGTAAGACAAGTGGGTTTTTTCTTCTGTAATATGACCAAAACTGTGCAATTTAATCTTTAGACAAGTAGAATAATAAGTGGAGCCCCTTGATGTAAGGTTAGTGTGAGAAACAGCTGAAATGAAAACATCATTTGGCACTTTTAAAATTTGGCAGAGTTATAAACAATGAAAATTTAAGTATTTAATTGATAAGGCAATTATTATTATATGTACCAGAAACCCTAAATCTGTGTAGCTAAACTTCAATTGAGGTGTGTGAGCCCAAACATGAGAACACCACTTGACTGTGTAGATGGAAGAATTGTTGCCCAGCACCCCAACAGAATAATTGTCACTTAAGAAATGGTGATTTAGTAGGAGACACATCAGGAATACCAAAGTAAATGCTTTCCTCCTCCTTCCTCTTACATTGACTACGGTCTGTACTTTGAGGTAAAGAATATAAAGGTTACATAATTGTTCGGCAAAAAGAAGAAAGCAAAAGAAGTAAGAATGGTAAGTGGAAGGAATAAATATATCTTACATTTAAATTTTGGTTAATTGGCAGTAGAGATGAGTCAATAAGGTAGGTGTTAGGCATCAAACGGCAGTTCTGGCAACGTTTTGAGCAGGAGCTGCCCCAAAGCCGCAAGACCCGGAGCCGTGTGCGCTCCCGTAGAACTGCTGTGTCCCTACATGGTCCAGAAACAGCAAAACGGGTAAGGGGGGAGCAAAATTATACAGAAGTATACAAAGTGTGTGTTAAAATTTTGGGGAGTGTATCACCAGTATGTGAGTGATGAGGAGAAACAAAGATTATGTTTATTTCTCCCCTTCTAAAACCGAGACCAAAGTGGTCCTGCCGCTGCAGCGTCAGCCCGGCCTGAAGGGACCCCGTGGGGGGAATCGCGGCCGCAGCCGGATGGGAAGGACACGCTTGAGCCTTTCCCCGGCGCCATCGTTTCATCCGCAAGTGGCTGCAAACAGCGCACGCAAACACCTGGATGGAAAAATCTGGGAAAACGGCAGGATCCGTCCGGAAAGCCGGAGAGTGCGTGTTGTTCGGCTCTCGGGGATAACCCGGCTGAACGCGCCCGAGCACCAAAGCGCCGCTGGGCCGCCCCTCTGTCGGAGCGCAGCCCTGCAGCCGGAGCGCNCAGCGCAACTGGCCCCGGTGGGACGCGGCGGCGGCACCGGCCGGGGAAGATGGCGGAGCCGGGGGCTGCGCGCAGCCACCCGCGGGCCACAGGTAAGGGATGGGGCCGCGGCCCTGCGAGATGCCGGGGGACGGCGGCTCCCCTGCCCGCATCCTGCGGCTTCCCCCGGCGCCATCCCGTCCCGTCCCGTCCCGTCCC